>PQFF01000036.1:159431-201597 GCA_003547095.1 Diversispora epigaea
TTTTTTTTTTTTTTTTGTTATGATTTAAACTTTAATTAGTATTATTATTGGTGAATTGTTGTTATCAGTTATTATTGTTATTTAGTATTATTAAGATTTCGCATTATTATGTATTTAATATTTATGCTTACACGATAATTGAAAATAATTTTGATTATCCAGTTTTTTAAAATTTTGTTAATTAAATAATTTATTAAATAATTAAAGATTTCAAATCGTATAAATAAATATTCTTTTTTTGGTATAATTTTATAACTTCTTTGGTAAGTACATTTGTGTCAGGAAATGTATCCAATGATAACAATAATACCGCTATCATGTAAGCCATTATGCAGACATAATAAAAATTTCATATGAATCGAGAGATTATGGAATTATGGATCACTGATCGATATCGGATATGAACGATGAAACGTGACAGATATCGAAGATGTGTTTAAATCTTTAAACTAGTGGTTGACTTCTAGACTCTAGTTTAATTAATCACAACTGTAAATCTTTTACCTAGATATCTTTATCTTTTAATAAATATTTGACATATGTAACTGAACATTCGGTTATTATTACATTACGCGCGCATTAATTAAATCCGATTCCTAAATTTTGTGTAACAAACTGATATTTATAAATATTATGTCATACAAACAATTATGTCTAAAATTTTTTGATAAGTTATCTCAAAATTTTATTAAACTTAATGATAAAGGTGATCATAATGTAATCATCGAAGTTGAAAACAAGGAAAAAACTTTTACGGCACATTCCAGCATATTGAAACATTGATAATCTTATTTTTATAAAGAATTGGAAAATGTTCTCCTAAATAAAAACATGTTCAAATTTTCGATATCATTCTCAAGCAAGTTATAATTTATTCATATCAAATAAATTTTATTATTTTAATTTAACAATTTAACTATTAATTAACTCTCCAATTATTATATAATTATTATATAACTATTATATAATTATTATATTTAGATATATTTATGGTGGTATTGTTAATTTGGAAAATTTTGAAATAAGATTTATTTTTTGACTTGATGTTAGGAGCCAATGAACTTGAACTTGAGGAATTATCCAAGAAACTAGAAACTATTCTTATTGAAGATAAAGTTTCTTGATTAAAATCACATTTTTCTCTTGTTTATCATTATTCAATTTCTATTAATAACAACTTTACAGATCTGAAAATTTTTTGCAATGATATTATTACAAAATATCCCAATATCATTTTTGATGCTGAAGATTTTATATCTCTTCAAGAATCTAACTTGGAAACTCTTTTCAAAAGGGATGATTTACGGTTGGAAGAAAGTAAAATTTGGGAATATACCATCTACAAGAAAATTCTTGATATACAACTTTGGGAAGATATAATGCAACATTTAATATCTCCTAATCAACCAATAAAATCCATTATTTTACCATCAAGATCAGTTTTATTAGTTCAAGAATTACCCCCTGTTCATTTAAAAGAACCCTTTTCAACTATTATTTTTAATGACCACGCTGCAGAAATTTCCTCTTGGATTGATCGTAAAAGAATTACTTATTCTTCAACAGATTATCCGTACGAATTTCAATTAATTTTACGTGGTACTAGAGATGGATTTGCTCCTCAAACCTTTTGGAGAACAGTGGTTATTATAAAAGTTAAAGGATCTGATGAAATTTTGGGTGGTTATAATCCTTTAACGTGGGATAATGCTAGTTCTAGTATTTATAAGGAAACCAGAGATAGTTTTATTTTCTCATTAAAAATGGTGATATTCGAAATTCAATTCTTGGCAGAGTAAGGGTATCTCAATATTGTTATGAAAGATACAAAGGTGCGCTTCATATGTATAGTTATGTATCTGATTTTATTATGGACAGTGAATCTCGGTCTCATGGTCAGATTTTATGAAAGACTTAGAAAAATTGGAAAATTTTCAATAAAAATTTGACATCAATTATAAATTGTTAAGAATCAAATTTGATATATAAACAAAAATATTTGCATAGTTAGAATATGATTCTTATATAATTTGCAACATATTAATTGACAATTCAGATAAAATCGACAGTATTTATATATAAAATAGTGGGGCAAATTTATATATATTTTATAGCTTGGAATCTGTAGTGCATCTATAGGTAAGTATAAATTGTTACAATATAACTATAGATGAAATTTTAGTATCTATTAAGTATTCTATTTAGGTATTTTTTTTCAAAAAAAAGAAAAGATACTTTCTTATACACTGAAAAAATCAGTTTTTTAAAATTATATATTTTTCTTATAAACTATAGTTTATTAAATAACTTAACCCCAAATTTTATGAATCGCCAATCAATAAATATACAAAATTAATCAATATAACTAAATAGAAACCTCTCCAATGTAGGTCCCAAGAATTACCATAAACAAATGAATTAATCAATTTACTTTTAAAACATGAATTTATTATAAGCGGTATTAAAAGCTTTTGCGGCAGTAAGGGGAAAAATATACAGAAAAAATCAAATTCACAGATTTATTTCAAAAAAATTATACAGATCACAAAGTGAAAAATATTTCGTTGTAGTTATCGTTCGTTGAACGAGATGAGCAAATTTTTATAAGTATCAACAAAAAAGGACAAAGCGATCATATTATGACACAAAAATGCAGCTTACTGTGGAAAAACTTCCATAAATTTAGCCATGGAATTTATAATTAAGCCTGTAAATTTTTCACGTTCTTTGAAGCATCAATAGATATGTAAATGCACCTTGACGTAATTGTTTTTTGGTCAATATTTCCTTTACTTTATTAAATGATTTTTTGTATTTACAATATTTACAGGATTTATGTACAAAAAATTTTAGAATTGCTTTTTCTATTATGAATCATTTTGTCTTGTATTGGCAAAATAAATATTAGTGATGATAGTAAGGAATAGTATATGATTTCTTTAATAGTCCAGAATTGTAGTTCATTTCTGGATTATTTGGAAATTTAGTAGTAGTAGTAGTATGGTTTGGCTTCTGCGTCACGTTTGTAGTAGTAGTAGTATGGTTTGGCTTCGGCTTCTGCGTCACGTTTGTAGTAGTAGTAGTATGGTTTGGCTTCGGCTTCGGCGTCACGTTTGTAGTAGTAGTAGTATGGTTTGGCTTCGGCTTCTGCGTCACGTTTGTAGTAGTAGTAGTATGGCTTAGCTTCGGCTTCGGCGTCACGGTTGTAGTAGTAGTAGTAGGGTGTGGCTTCGGCTTCGGCGTCACGGTTGTAGTAGTAGTAGTAGGGTGTGGCTTCGGCTTCGGCGTCACGGTTGTAGTAGTAGTAGTAGGGTGTGGCTTCGGCTTCGGCGTCACGGTTGTAGTAGTAGTAGTAGGGTGTGGCTTCGGCTTCGGCGTCACGTTTGTAGTAGTAATAGTATGGCTTGGCTTCGGCTTCTGCGTCACGTTTGTAGTAGTAGTAGTATGGCTTAGCTTCGGCTTCTGCGTCACGTTTGTAGTAGTAGTAGTATGGCTTAGCTTCGGCTTCTGCGTCACGTTTGTAGTAGTAGTAGTATGGTTTGGCTTCGGCTTCGGCGTCACGTTTGTAGTAGTAGTAGTATGGTTTGGCTTCGGCTTCGGCGTCACGTTTGTAGTAGTAGTAGTATGGTTTGGCTTCGGCTTCGGCTTCACGTTTGTAGTATGGCTCTATAAGAGAGGAAATTCATTAGAAATAAAATATAATTATCGAAATTATTGATGAGTTATTTTAAATGAAAAAATATAATTTAAAAAATACCAGCGACAGTCAAAGCAACGAACAAGGTAACCAAGAGTACTAAAGTGTATTTCATTTTTTATTTTTTTTTTGGAGAATTTAGAAGTTTTTATTATTGTTTAGAAGTGATGATGCTTCTTTCAAGGCAATTCAGCGTGAGTTTATATAGAAAATTTGAAGAATAAGATTAGTTATGAAATTATTAGAATTCTTCAAATTTTCATTATAATTTGTGGCGAATTGGACATTAAGGGCTCAGTGCTCTAATTTTAGTTATAGCCTTTGTTTTTTTCCATGTTTATGTTTAATCCTTTTTAAAAAAGAATCTTTCTTAACACAATGGTTTGAATTCAAAGCCATATCAGAATCAAAAGATTTTTAAAAGAATTGTTTTTAATTCCGATAACAATGTTGATTGCTCTTTTTCAAAGCCTTATTCATTTCAGAAAATATTTGGCTTGGTTTGCTTTTGCAATGTAAATATTTGTAAATTATCCACAATTGTTTGTTATCCGCCACATCTGGTGGCTGGCAATGTGTATATAATTAAAAATTTGTGGCGAATTGGATATTAAAGGCTCAATGAAGTTATAGCCTTCGTTTTTTTCCATGTTTAATCTTTTTTTAAAAAAGAATCTTCTTTCTTAACACAGTGGTTTGAATTCAAAGCCATATCAGAATCAAAAGATTTTCAAAAAGAATTGTTTTTAATTCAAAATAAACAATGTTTTTCAAAGCCTTATAAGAATCTAATATTCGCTTTCATTTCTGGCTTGGTTTGTTTTTTTGCAATGTAAATATTTGTAAATCAAGAATTGTCGCTCACAAAAGTTCTGCAATGGGACTATAGATGGTGCCGAAATTGGCCAGAATTACGGCATTACGGCCGCCAACAATGAAAATTGTTTTTACATTTTTCTGACTTCACTCGCGATTTTCTACCAAGGCATTTCTATGATATATAGAAAAGCTTTGTTCTTGGTTACAATGTGGTATGTGGTGTTTCATCTCTGTAGCATCAATATTCATCGAGTTATTATAGTTTAAAGTAAAATGTCTGTGTAATAACTCAATGCTATAGAGTTAAAACACATACTAAATTGTAGCCAAGAACAAGGCCTTTCTATATATCATGAAATTCCTTAGTAGAAAATCACTTCACATCTCATAAATCACAAGTGAAGTCAAAAAAAATATAAAAAAACAAAATTTCATCAATGATGAAATAATTTTGTTATATAAAATAATGGCAGCCAAAAATAATTTAATTATGGTAGCCAAAATTATTTTCAGCAATTATATTTTTGGCAGCACTATCCATAGATGGGATGGGACTATACACGTTGCTCAAATTACTCAGAATTTGGAATTTGGCACTGTATTAATAATTTGAAATTTGGGATTTGGCATTTTGAAAAATAATTTGAACATGTATAGATGGAGAGTAAAATATTGAAAAAAGATATTTCTTGTTGCATTAATGTCTCTATCTATTTCTGTTTGACACTGAAGACATTTGAAAGTTTTATTTGATCCCAATTTTTTGTTTATCACAGATTATAAATTTACACCAAGGGTATTCTCTTGTTTTATTGATCAAATGTTGTTTAAAACAATAATGTGATATTGTCCTTGCTGTTTTATTTCTTATTTGTTTGTTGATCCATTTTACTATTTTTTGTTCCAAATTCAGGAAATAAGACAGTGCAATATTGTTTAACAATCACTTAGTGAGTTTCTTATGTATTTCTTTAACAAGATTTCAAATTTTTTTTGAAATTCTTTTTTCTGCTTTCTTATCTTGTATTTTTTTTACTTTCTTTTGGGACTATTTACTTTGTAACTTGTCAAGGGCAATAAATTCTTCCATATTATTCTTTTTTCATTCAATTGTTAATCCTGGAGGAGAATAGCCAGTTAAAAATGCCCTAACTCCTAGATCTAATGCAAGTATTCCTTCTTCAATTCTTGTCTATTTAGGAGCTTGATTTTTACTTCTGATTTCAAGTAGCATAAGAATTTTGTTTTTTGAAGATGACAATCATAATTTAATTTATCTGATAACAGTTCTGCAACCTCAAATAAGTTCTGTACCAAATATTTTGAATAAAAGACTCCAGCTTTTTTCAATGTTTAGAATGATGGCAATTGATTCTGATTTTTTTTTACTTCAATAATTTCTTGAATCTTTTCTTTTGTACAGCAAAATTAGTTTTAGTACATCATTCATTCCTTCATCTCAAACATTATAAGATGTCTCCAAAACCCATTTGTTTTCATTTTGAAAAATTTCAGAATTTAAACATTTAACTCTTAAGGCTTTTTTGTTAAGGAAAATCGTCATTTTTTATAGGTCTACCTTGTTGTTCTAAACCACTTCGTCGAAGTTTCTCACTGTTTTTTAATTGGAAAGAGTTTTATTTTTTGGGTTTTCCACAGGTTTTTTTTTCTTCTTTTTTGTTTATCATTTTTTTTTGGTTTGCTTTCATTTTCTTCGATTTTTTGCTAAATGTAATCTGTTATTCTTTGCCACAAAGTAGTTACAGACCGTGACGAGATCATTTGCAAGTTCTCTTGTTGTGTCTTTCATTCTTCAATGCTTTGACTGAAAACCATGAGTTTTATGTTAATCTTCATGAAAATGAATTTAATGAGTTTAAATCCACAGTGATGGAGTTTGTCTTTGTGGGTAAACTTATTCCAATAAGGTTGAAATCCCTTGCATTCGTAGTTGAGGCCTGAACTAATTTCATTGATAATTTCATTGTCTTAGAGATCTTTAATTTGTCTTTTGAGGTCTTCTTTTTAGTGATTGTTTGAGATTCTTGCATAGTATATTTTCGCTTTTTGTTGTTTTGGACTTTCTTCTCGGAAGAAGAGTTGTTTTGATAATTTTCAAATTGTTATTGTATTTTAGAGGAGATTTGCTCATACTTGGCAATAAAAAACAGAATTTAAGAAGTGCTGCTCTTGTTTGAACCGTGAGACGTTTATTACACAATTTTGAACAATTATGAACAGAACAAACAAAAATTACATCAAAATTTTGAACAAACAAAACCAAAATTTTGCCTTGCACTCTGTACGTTGAACAATTATGAGCAGAACAAACAAAAATTTCATCAACGAACAGAACAAACGAAATGTCAAAATTTTGAACAATTACGAACGGAACAAACAAAAATTACATCAAACAAAATTGTGCCTTTATCACCACCTGCGCTCTGTACGTTGAACAATTATGAACGGAACAAATGCACAATTTTGAGCAGAGGTCAAAACTCCACGTGCTTGCAGACATTGTTTTATAATTCTTGTGGATCAATTGATTCTAATTATTAAAATCAGAGCGATTAATATTTAATTATTATCTGCTCTGCTATATCGTAATTGTCTTATCATAATTTAAAGCGTACATTTTATATTATCACTAATTAAGTTTTACTCTAATTCTTGCAATTATATACAAGCTATTCAATTGAGGTTAAAAAAAGGATAATAATTAAAATAAAACTTTTAGCATTGAGACTTTAAGCAATATCCGGAAATGTAGATCTAATATACCAAATAGAGTAAAAAAATAAATGCAATAAAAAAAAATATTATCAAAATAAATAATGAAATATGCTTCATTCTCCCGTGCAAAAAAGTTTTTCGGAATTTATTTTTGTGAGCAAATAATAATATAGGTCTGACGAATCCAAAAATTGATTGACATTTCAATATTTACTTTATTCAGGATATAAGGGAGGAAGTTGTTTTGATACAAAAATATTTAATAAAATAAATCCGAAAATTTTTAAAATATTTATAAAGATAAACATTTTTTTTTATAAAATAACTATGGGCGTGAATAAATAAATCTATTTTCTAATGCCTTCAAACATTGTGACTTCTGTTTACAAAATATTTATCCAAGACAATATTTTATTTAATAATCATTATTTTATTAACAATGTATGCGTATGAAATCAATACAAATATTGATTTTTTTTTACTAGCAATATTTTTATACATAAAATATACAAATAAATATATCTGATATAGAATTACAAAAGATCTGAATTGGTTTCAATGAATTTCTCACAATAATCTCGCAAATAAGTTGCTTGACATTTATTTGCATGGTCACGAATTTCTTCAACATTTATTAATTTAACATGAATCGCTAGTTTTGCTTCAAGTTTATCTTTTAAGATTTTGTCATTATAATAATCTGATGCCTTCAACAAATCCATCAACAAACAAAAAAGTTCCTCGTTAACTTCCCGAATTGCATTTTCATCGTTACTATCATTACTAAAATCTGACCCATTATTAGAATTTGATTCATCGCTAAGAATATCGATCTCAGAATTAGTAGTACCCAAAATATTTTCATGTGGCTCGCCGTACAACCAACTTAGGAAAATTCTGAATGATTTTGGATCAATGTCACATCCGGGAATCTCGGGAGGTTCAGTTGGGTTTGATTCTTGATAATTTTTACAAAACATATTATAGAAATAGTCAGATGCCGCTGCGAGAACATATCTATTTGCTCTTATTTCTTCATTTTTAACAATAAAAGTTACATCATGAAGGTGTGATCCATCCAACAAAAATTTGGTGAGCCCATCGAAGACCCTTTGAGATTGTGGAACATTAGGAGTATTATTATTGGTGGTGAAATTCGGTGTAATGCGTGGAATGAATACCTTTCCTGACCCCGCCGTTTTTAACAAAGATTCGTATTTTGAAAGACTATCTTTGACGAACCCATCCTCTTTTCTACTGACATTTAAGATTAATTCACTCGCTGCAACCCAATTGCGCGCATCATATGGATTCTCATTTGGATCTATGTTTAAAAATATCCTCTCTTTTGTTTTAAAATCACATTTTCCAAGTTCTAGAACTTCGTCTTCGCATGCAGAATCTAAGAACTTATAAATGTCATTAAGAATATTTCGAAAATTCAAATTCCCTAATTTATCTAGTTTCCGTGATTCCGGTTTGAAAATATTTTCAGCTATTTCACGTAAATGATCAAGAACTTGATCTGCGCTTGGTGTTCCAAATTTTTCTTTTTTTAGTATAGAACTATCTTGGCTAGGTATCACTGATACATCGAGAAATCCCACCTGAGTCCACGCAATAGATTTATATTTAGGCAAACACAGGGATTTGAAACATTGGAATTTTCCAAAATTTTTAAATTTTTGGGGTATTATTTCAGAGTATAGGCTATCGATATTTGAAGTCGGGACAAATCGTATACTCACCAAATTACTCCATTCATTTTCGCTGAATGGTAAATTATTAAAGTTATCATAAAGATAATTGACTACTTGAACTGCTCGATGGTTTAATACGTTTTCATTTATTCTGGAACGTCGATTTTGTGAGTCCTCGTCGATCGCTCTTGCGCAACTCAAAAAATTTTCTACAGTTACTGTATCTTTGAACCCCATTCTTTTAATTACCTCTAAACATTCTGAATCTGATTGAAGTTCGTGATGCAAAAACTTCTCAGAACTTTCAAAAGTTATACGAAATAAATCTACATTATAATCGTATAAGTCTCGTGCATATTTAAGATTTTTTGAGAAACGTTGAGGAATTACACATTTATTACTAATCCATGATTCAATTTCTCTGAAATTTGGAGATTTCAGAATACTCTTGATAAATTGAACATAGTTTCCCTCGAGCTTTCTTGGAAATTCAAAGTAGGAACGTACAAAGTCGGAAAGCCCTAATACATTAGCCCCTAATTCTTTTAATATATTTCGTTCTTGATCATCTTGACAAAAAAAGAGGGGTTTTTCTGCTTGCTTCGTATAGCGTGATTCTAAAGAAAACATAGAAATCTTCTCTGGAAATAGTAATCCATCGGGTGGACTTTTGTATTCATTTTTCTTAGGGAATGTTGGCCAAATAGACAATTTGCGTAAAATATGATTGTATTTTGATTCTGATTTCAAATGCCACCAATTATTTACTATATAATTTCGGATAGAACAAATTTCATTTTCAGATAAACAACTAAAAACTTTATTTTTCTTAGTTCTTGCCTCATCTATTAATTTTATGACATTTCCGGGTGTCCGTTTGATGATGTAATTTTTAGATATGTCAGTTGTTCTTCGTAAAGTAAATTTATGTCCAAATTTACAGAGAATATCAACTAACTCTTGATCATTTTGCCCCATATTTTGGGAACATTCTAATACTGGCATGCGTGAATTTAAGAAGGTCAGTTCAGAACATGGATAACATATATCTAGAATTGGAAATTGCTCAAACAGATTTAAATTTGCCTTTGAATTCAAAATAATATTCCAAATTTCATCGATCCAATTTTTGTTTGGAATATTATGAGAATTCGGATCCCAGTTAGGTATACTTTTGTGTATAAGTTCAAAATCTAAGAGTTGAGCAAGTGTTTTGGCATCAAATTTTTTGACATTTGTTTGATCTTGGAATTTTTTGGAATTAAAAATTTCTTTTAATATTTTATCAGAAAAAACACAAATATCATGGACGAAATGATGATTTCCAACATTAGGTAGTAAATCCCGTTGACCTTTAGTTGCCAGATAATAGTTTGTAGGATCTCCAAATTTCGCGAACTCGTTATTTGCCAAAGGAAGTATCTCAATGTCTTTTAAATGAGAATAATCTTTATCTTTTATAAAAAATTTAAGTAATTTGATTAAATCATTCCAATCATAATGTTTGGAGATATCCTGATTTTTTAGAGTTTCGTGAACCTGCTTTGGAGATATTAGAGAGAAATCGATTTCTGCCTTTTTGAATCCATCTAACTGTTTTTCTGTAAGTTTTACACTTTTATTCCCATAATCAGCAAGAATTTTAAAAATAAATAGATCATCATATTCATGTCCGAAACACGCTTCATCCAAATTGACATATGATCCACCTTCAAAAAAAATCGACCAAAAGAGAGGTACATTAGTTGGAAGTGCTTTGAGGACCTTAATTCCAAACTCTGTAATATAGTCGAGTTGCGAGTCTGGTAAAGGCCAAAATAGATCAATTATTGGTTTTTTATGTTTAACGTCTCTTTTCTCTTCAAATTTAACAAGTGCCTTTAAAAGCTTAACATATAGAGGTGGTAATATTTCTAATAGTATAAATCGATTCCATTCTAACTTTGATCTATCTAATTCCGCTAAATTATCATTACTTAATAAGATATTCTCTCTAACTGAAGAACTGGCCCAAATGCCATTTAAATGAACAGGTAATGATGTCTTTTGAGGTAAAGGTAAAAAGCTATATAATCGACCTTTTTCTTTATATTCTTTTGATGCACTATATAAAGCTGCCACACCACCTCGTGCCTTCATTTTATTTTTCTTTGCAAAAGATTTGAGTTCTTGTTCCTTGATTTCTCCCTCACCTCCGATACATATCATCCATGATTGGGTTTCTTTTTCGACTCCAACCAGCATTTCGATTTCAAGAGGAAATACTTTAGCTCCTTCATCAGCAAAACATCTTTTCTTACGCAGTTCATCATTTAGATTTGTCAGTTTGACTTCCCAAAGTGACTTAATATCATTTGGAGAGGAGTTTTTTTCCAAATGCATAACTTCGAATGACTCAACATGATGTAAGAACAAAAGTTCAGTAAAGGCACTTTGTTTTAATTCATTCAGAAATTTCAATATATAATTTGTAGAAAATATATTACTGCATATCCTACTCTCTTTAATTCGGAGAGGTAATCTGAATAATGTTCCTTTGAACTCCTCTTTGAAGTCGCATCCTTCAATTTCAAGGTATGACTTTACGTGGTCCGAAGAAAGGAATTGCTTATTTGCATCGTCGAGAAAATTAAGTTTTACACCTTTTTGTAAACATTCTCCAAGCGGATCCAAAAATAATATGTGTTTACCGCTGACAAAACTTGGTAAGTCTGTTAAATGGAAACAGGAATTAAATCCGATTCCAAATTTTCCAATTTTTGGATAAACTTTATTTCCGCCAACACGAATTTTGAGCAAAGAATTAATATCTTGATCGGTAAAAACCGAATCATTATAAATCCAAATAGCCGGGCCTTGCCATTCTTTCAATTTAGGGAAATGTTCAAAATTGTCAAGATTACAAAAAGAACGTTCATCAATTATGATGCGAAATTTTCTTGCTCCAGCATCATCTGCATTCTGAAGAAATTCTCTACATTTTATAGTATCAACATTAGTATTTTTTTTTTTTCAATTATTAAAAGAGGACCCTTATCCTAGACCCCGATTTTATTGGTAATGTTGGTGCGACACACTGTGATAAATACACTACCCCTGACAACTTATCCCATGCATTTAACGTGAGGGTCTGGAACAAAAGTCTAGGTTTTCTCTTAAAATGTATAGAAGCTTACCTAAAAACGGATTCGTACGGATAATCCCTGATAATAGATTTGATTGACTCAACTAAATCATTTTCTTGTTCGTAAGGTTGAAACTCCATTTTTCTCTCTTAAAAAATTATAAATGAAGTATTTTTATCTAGTTGCAAAATATCAAATTTAATTTTATCTCAACTAAATTGATATCTTATAAAAATAGAGGAAAAGTGCAACGATTTATAAGAATCGTAATCGCGGCGTAGTATTAGTATCATTGACTTAAATCCGCGAATATTAATTGTTCCCCAAAACAGAAACAAAACTTAAATTGACTTAAATCCGCTTGTTCCTAAAACGTAAACAAAACTTAAACGAATTTAGGAAAAAGAACCTCAAATAGGTAACATAACAATTCGTATTTATATATGAAGATTGTAACTTTCCAAAACTAAAATGAATTCAATGAATTCACAATCAATTCACCTAAAGAAGATAACCTTGCATATACACCTCATTAATAAAAAATTAAAAACAAGTATTCTTCATATTTATCTTCATTTTGATAATTGTTTTACATCTCAATAATACTATTGAGAATTTTATAAATAGCAACTGGTCTACATGTCATTGTGTTCTTTTTTATTTTATTTTTTTGGTGCCTTCCCGATTCTAACGAAAGAAGGTAAGTATTATTTTAAAGAGCCTCCTCGTGAACACGATTCCAAGAAGGTATAAATAATAAAAAATATAAAAAACCTATTTTATATACATCCGCAGCAGTCAGTACAGTATGCTGAGATCTCGCTATGTATCTAAATTTAGAAACTTTATTACTGCGCAATTTAATAATTACTAACCTATCTTTACTATATCATGCGTCAATATCTACATCAAAGAGATTAGTACTACAGTTTCTACACCAGAATAGATATATATTTTTTATTTTATCGCCTGTATTGTTATCATATATTTTGCTAGCTTTGCTAATAAAAATTTCATGTGTTATTTTTTCGTGTGATGTAAATAACTAATAATTATTCTATATTCACAAGATAACGGACTAATATATGTATTTTGTTTTTTGTTTCTTTACCGAGATTCAGAAAAAAATGAGATAACGGGAAAATTTTTAGTTATTCGATTAAACTTTTAAATATATCTACATCTTATATAAAATTCATCGCCTGCAATTGATTCATTGAAAGAGTCCGAGCTCTTAACTGAGTTTGCTAAGCTTAAAAGAAAGAATACCGATATCAAAGCTGAGAATATTAAATTGAAACAAGCTATAGAAGAAAGTGCTATGCTTAGGATCTAGGATCAGATTCAAAGAGCTAGAAAAGAAAAATAAATGGATACTACCCATCTTATAGCTGAGAATATTGAGCTTAAAGACAGAGTGAACAGAAAATGGAAGAAATAAAGAAGCTGATATCTAGAAAAAATTGCAAATTCCGGACTAAATGTATTCAGATAGTTTGGGATTTTCTTAATGAGGAACCAATAATAGAGTATCGTCCTTCCTTCATGAATGGGTTAGAGCTTAATGCTTCTTTCAAAAATATCGAATTGCATTAGAGGTGCAAGGGACTCAACATCAGCTTCATCACACAAACTGGTATAAAGATGTTAAAAAACTTGAGGATACTGTTAATTGTTGTCACTTCCTTTTGGGAGAGTGTTTAAAGGTAAGTGTTTAAAGGAAAGGTAGTGATGGGAATTGAAGTGAGGAAAAGAATTAAATCACCTTAAAAAGAGAAACTCAAAAATAATAACTTTTATATAAAGTTAAAAATAGAATTGAAAAAAACAATATTTTTCTAAAAGAAATATCTTAGAGAAAAGAAACAAAAATAAAAATAAATTATATATTTAAACAAAATCAATAAAAATTGAAAAGGACAATAGATAAACAAGTATTTTAATAATTTTATTCTTGGTATTTATTGTTATAATTAATCTTAACAAAACAATGTCAACTTTATTACAAGATCAAATTATTAGCATTTTTATATATGTTTACCAAATATCCAACAGATATCAATAATGTTACAACAAGAAATCATCAAATATTTCTTGATTATCAAGATGTCTTCCAGTCATCTGGATGTTCTCTGGTCATTTAGATGTTTTCCAGTCATCTGAATGTATAGTCAAGGCCAAATTAATTTTAACAATATGTATGTTATCAAAACTAATTTGGTCTTGACCCAACTCTTAAAATTTCAATTTTTAATTATGTCTGGCTTAATTAATTATGTCAATTACTAGTAAAAATCAAAATTTACCTTGACTCAACTTCAATTTTTTTTAATTTTAGTTTTAATGACATGTATAATACATATGCCATATAACTATACATGTTTTCAAAATTGATTTTAGATTTTTGAGGTATTTCATCTTTTTAAGATTTAATCAATGTAATAATTTTGTCATAATGGTAATTTTAATTATAATTATACATGTTTCCAAAATTGATTTTGGATTTTTGAGATATTTTGTCTTTTTGAAATTTATTTAAAATCTATTCTATATAGAAGTAAAAAAAGTATTCAGTTATATATATTTTTAATTAAAAAATTTATCTTAATGGTCAAAAAATTTCAAATTTTAAGTAAAATAATTTTGTCTTTTATAGAAAACTATTTTGATTTTTTTCTTCAAAATTATAATTTTGGGATCTTAAAATAATTTTACATGCAAGTATAATTATAATACTATATTATATATAAAATTAAAAATAATTATCAATAGTCATTACATATAAAACTTTTTATTTTATAAGTAAATTTCAAAAAAATAATACTAAGTAATTTTAAAGACAAGAATATAATATGTATTTTTTCAGAATTTCAAATCTATTTTGTTAAAATTGAGAGAATGATATATATTTAAAGTTTAAACAAATAAAAAATTTAAATAATTATTATTTATTCAATTTTGATAAAATAAATTTAAAATTTTCATGGAGTACACAATTTATTTTTATTTTTGAGATTACTTTATTCTCTCAATTTAACAGAATAGGTTTGAAATTCTGAAAAAATATATACTATATTCTTGTTTTGGAAATTAGTACTATTTTTAAGATTTACTTATAAAATAAAAAGTTTTATATATAATGACTATTGATAATTATTTCTGATTTTATATTAATTGATTATTATTTTATTAATTAATTAATCAAATTATTGAAATAACTTGAATAATCCAAAGTAATCTGGAATAATCCAGAGCAAAAATTATAAAGTAATCTAGATTATAATAAATAAATTACTTTAGATCAGTACAAAAAATTAAAAATCTTAATCTATTCCATAATGGGCACATATTGAATGATCAAAAATTGATAAAATTTTAACACAAATTAATTACAAATCAATTACAAATCAGCTAAAATCAACTGTCTATTTGTGTATCTTCTTACCTATTTATGTATTATTCACAAATTTACTTGTCTATTTGCATATTACCCACAAATCTTTCTGCCTATTTGTGTATCTTCTTATTTATTTGTATTAAAAATTTTGTCTATTTTTCTTTATTCAATTAGTGTTTATGTTTATATATTTGACAATATTCTTGTCTGTATTTTGTCTATAATTCTATTTGTAATTTTGTTTGAATTACAGATTTATATTAATATTATACAATTATTTTAGAATACAAATTAATATTATATAAGTATGATAAACATTTGTATTATAAATAAATGATTTGTGTAATTAGTACTATTATCCTTTAAACAGTAAATTATATGAATTGTAAACAAATTTGTCTATATTTATTAGCAACTTGTAACATCACTATACTTGTACACAAAATTATTTTGGAATTCTGAAATTGCAATTTTGAAGAAAAAAGTTAAAATAGTTTTTTATAAAAGACGAAATTATTTTACTTAAAACTCAAAATTTTTTGACTATTCAAATAAATTCCTTGATTAAAAATACATATAACTAGGTATTTTTTTTACTTTCATATATAGAATAGATTTTACATAAATCTTAAAAAAACAAAATACCTTAAAAATCTAAAATCAATTTTGGAAATATGTATAGATATTACTACTGTTTAAAAGATAAAATACAATATAATAAGTAAATAATAAAGAAATAATAAAAATACTAATTAATAATAATTGTCTAGAGTATAACGTAAAACTTTATATTTCTATTTATTGTGAAAATTGACATTGTTATATAAATTCTAGTCACTATGATAATAATTTAATATTAAAATATTTCAAAAACCAGTGTTTTAATTACTTAAGATTTATTAAAATAAATTGTTTCTTGGAATATTTTACATATATTTTATTATTATTATAATACAAGTTTGTTCATTAGTTATTATAATATTTAATACAAAAATTTATTTTGTAATTATATTATATAAAATTATTATTACTCCAGACTTATAACAGTTTTCATTTTCAAAAACTGTTGTGAGTCCAGAATATACTTGCACGCAAAATTATTTTGGGGCCCCGAAATTACAATTTCGGGGAAAAAAGTCGAAATAGTTTTTCATAGAAGACAAAATTATTTTACTTAAAACCCGAAATTTTTTGACCACCCAGATTTATTCTTTGATTAAAGATACACATAACTGGATACTTTTTTTACTTCCATATATAGAATAGATTCTGCATAAATCTCAAAAAGTCGAAATAGTTTTTCATAGAAGACAATATTATTTTACTTAAAACCCGAAATTTTTTGACCACCCAGATTTATTCTTTGATTAAAGATACACATAACTGGATACTTTTTTTACTTCCATATATAGAATAGATTCTGCATAAATCTCAAAAAGTCGAAATACCTCAAAAATTCAAAATCAATTTTGGAAACATGTATAGTCCAGAATAACAATAATTTTATATAATATAATTACAAAATTAATTTTTACATTAAATATTATAATAATTAATGAACAAATTTATATTATAATAATAATAAAATATATGTAAAATAATCCAAGAAACAATTTATTTTAATATGTTTTAAGTAATTAAAACACTAGTTTTTGAAATATTTTAATATTAAACTATTATCATAGTGATCAAAATTTGTGTAACAATGTCAATTTTCACTATAAGAACAATTAATAATATGTATTAAAATATTAAAGTGATATAAAAATATAAAAGATTAAAAATAAAATTTAAACAAACTAATAACATGTATAAATTATATCAATTTTGTTAAATTTTTATATAATTCAATTTCAATTTTTTATAATTTTAATTATATCAAATTTAATTTGATAATTTTAACATATATAAATAATACTTAAGATTGATATAATAAAAAATAATAAAATTAAAATATCAAAATATATAAATAAAATTTATAATTATAATTTTAGTTAACAAATAAACATATAATATTATTTATTTTAACTTTTTATTTATATTAATTTTTTTAAAAAAACCTACTATTTTAAAAACTATTTAATATTGATATATTAAAAAAAAAAAAACTAAATTATTTATAATTAATTATGAATTTCAAAATTTATAAAACTTATATTTTAATTAATAAAAAATTTAATTTAATTAATAAAATTAAAGCAATATATAAAAGATTTACCTTTATGAATTTTCTGTTTCAGCAATTGTTGCTAGAGATATATCTGACATATTCAAATATTTTTCTGGAATTTCCCTATTTTTATTTTCAAAAAAAAAACTAGTCATTAAATTAAATTTATTAAATTTAATAAATCTATTAAAAATTATATAAATAAATACCAATATACTTCTTTTTCATCAGGAGTAAATTCTTTTTTATTATATAAAAGAAAAGGTCTTTTATATAATTTTGATTTTGAACCTTCTTTATAAAACAATGTAACCTGAAGTCCTTCTAAATATATTTCTGCTGTTTTATTCCATAAAAATTTTTCACATATTTTACCATTATTTGTAATTGTTACCAACATTATAGGCCAAGGAGACCCATAATATCTCTTTACAGCTGCTTCTGTAAATCCACCCAAAGATGATACAATACCAATTGTTTCTTTTGATTCTCTACATAATGTTCCTTCAAGATCACGAATTACATTTGAACTACATTTAATATTAAATGACTTACATTGACCAATAATCATTAATTTTTTATTTGGCAAATTCCAACGACCACGAAAATCTATACCAGCATCATTAGCTTTTCCTACTCTTCTTGTAACAATTCCAAATATTTTTTGAAGACAATTGATAGTTTCATATTCATATAAAGTACCACGATATACACTAGTATTCTTGTCAATATCTTTAATTGCAAGAAAAGTTTCAAGATTATGATGTCTTGGAGATTGATTTTTTGATAACTTTTTTGTTAATTTTTGTTTTTTTTCTTTCTCCTGTTGTAAAAGTTCTTTTTTATCCCTTTGTACTTTTGCATTTATCTGTGATTTTTGTAACTTTTCTACCTTCTGTTTTATTTGAAGTTTTTTGTCATTTGTTTTTAATTTTTCCTTTTTATTCTTCTGAGGTTTTGTTATTTTTTTGGACTTTTCTTTGTCCTGTTTTAGTTGAAGTTTTTTTTCATCTGCTTTTGATTTTTCTTTTTTATCTTTATGGATATTTTCATTTTTCTGAGGTTTTGTAGTTTTTTTAGACTTTTCTATCACTTGTTTTGGCTGAAGTTTTTTTTTATCTGCTTTTAATTTCGCCTGTTTTGTAATTTTTTTGGACTTTTCTATCACCTGTTTTAGCTGAAGTTTTTTTTCATCTGCTTTTGATTTTTCCTTTTTATCTTTTTGAATCTTTTCATTTTTCTGAGATTTTGTAATTTTTTTGGACTTTTCTATCACCTGTTTTAGCTGAAGTTTTTTTTCATCTACTTTTGATTTTTCCTTTTTATCTTTTTGAATCTTTTCATTTTTCTGAGGTTTTGTCGTTTTTGGGGACTTTTCTATCACCTGTTTTGGTTGTTTTGGTTGAAGTTTTTTATCAACAGGTTTTGATTTTTCCTGTTTTTTTTTGATCTGTGATTGTATTTCTCGTCTACTTATTATCGAAGTGAATAATGGTGTTCTACGAAAAATATGATTAGTTAATAAGTAGGATGGTCTTATAATCTGTAAAGCTATCTTATTCATCATTTTTAAAAAACACGTAGATTATTGAAAACAAGATTTGAGTTGTTTTTTATCCCTTCGAAAGAGTTACACGGATTTTTTTGTACTATTTGCTGTATCACCAGAGATTTTTCTCTAGAAAATTTAAAAGGAAATTCTTTATGAATTAGAAAACATCTTGAATAGATCATTTTGTATTTTAATACCGATACCATTTTTATTCTTCTTAAATAATAGAAACTGAAAAGCATAAATTAATAGAATGATACATTAAGAATTTTCACAAAAAAAGAAGTTTAATGATATTTAGAACGCGTTTGTTTAACAAGAAACAAGGTTAAGAGGTAAAAAAAAATTATTCACTGTCAAAATATTCTAATTTACGAATTGTATAGCGCAGTGAAATATTTTTTCATTAAGCTTTATTAAAAATTATTAAGTCATTTTCTCGAAATTTTTATTAATTTTAAATTTAAAATTAAAAAATATTAAAAATATGAATAATTTAAACATTAATTATATAAAGAAATTAAAATTTGACCGAAAAATTACAAGTGAAAAAAACTGGATCAATTAAATTAAATTACGGTGAGTAAATAATGATGATGATGATTATTATTATTATTATATTATTGTTGTTATTATTTTTCTTAAATGAAAATTATTTATTAAATCATTAGGACAGTTTTTTTTTTTTGAATCTATGTGATTTAACATCATCTCAATTAATTATTTATTTTTAATACTGATAAATTTTTTATAGTAAAAATTACAATATACAATTAAAGGAAAAATGGATAAACCAACTTTTAAAAAATTTCAATTTAAAAATATTCTCATCAAGAAAGATGGATGGTAAAGTGGTAAATACTCGACCCAATTTGTCATTTTATATTTTTATTTTTTATGGAAAGAATAAAATCAAAATACAAGTAAAGAGGAATATTTTCGTTGAAGTCTTAATTAAATATTTAACATGATGAGTCAATGGAAGATATATTAAATAGTATGAATTTTAATTAATATTTTCCATTTTTTATTTTTTCTATTTTTCTATTTTGTGGATTTTATAATAACAATAATAATTGAAATTTGCAATATCATCTAATATATATTTTTATTTTTTATAAAATAATATGTTATGTATTTTTAGCACGGGTATTGAAGATATTAAATTAAGATAGTATTGAAGACCAGCATATACATATATATATTAGTTCAATTATTAATTTGGTATCAAAGGTATAAGCTTATTTTAGTATAAGCATTAAATATTTTAATAACTTTATTAGCATATTGTATCAAAGATATAAAAGATATTAAGAAGAAGAATAATAATTCTAATAATAACAACGATAACAACAATAATGATAATTGTAATAATGACAACAATAATAATAGTTATTAAATGTGATCATAATAATAATGAGGATGGTGGTGAATTTTATAATAATATTGATGATAACGAAGATGATAATGTTAAGGTTAATATGTAATCTATGTAATCTTCATTTGAATTTATAAAATAATTTATTTGATATTGACGCAAATGATTCAATATTATAATTACCAATATATCAATGTATCGTACAACGAAAAGAAACACTCGATAATAGTTATAACAATAAATTTTATTAAAATGGCTAGAATTCGTAGTCTTTAAACCTTTTTTTAAATATGCTATACTAATAAAATTACACTCAAATTTATACTATCAACAAAGGTTCACCTTCAAAAAGTTGCCAATTAAGTTTTGGGTTGGTTGCGCAATTTTTGAATACGATTTTTCGCCATAGTTGATTTACGTCACGTGATAATTCAATCCAATGAATCAGAGAGAACAAGTGATAAAAAATTATAAGCTAGAAAACAAATCACCTTTTTACTTGCGATCTTGTAAATAAAAAGATATACAAATCCACAATTACAATCTATAACAGTATCTTCATTATTTTTTATTATTACTACCAAAATTTTTAACAAATAATCCTATGCTTTTTGTATTATTAATAATTATTATAAATGATTACGAAATTTTTAAGACTTTGAAATTGACCTATATAATGTTTATTGATACATAAAATTAAATCTCGTTAGTCATGTGTTTCGGATTATTTTACTATCGAACTGTAACGCTGATAAACAGATTTCTGTAAATATTTATAACTTTTTAATAAATTGAAATAATGGTGCAATGAAGATTCATATCACATTATTTCTCTTTTTTCTCTTTTTTGTTCACGAGAAGGAAATGACCTTCAAATGACCTAGTCATTAGTCATTGAATAACCAATAAAAATTAGATCTTGGTGACATGTGATATTTTCATCCACAGAATAGGCTTAAATGACAGAGTCACAAATGACCAAAGTCGTCATTTGAAGTCATTTAGGTCATTTAGAGAGGGATACAAGGGGGATTCACATTTCGATTAGGTAAAAGGGTAGCAGTTTTCTCATTAGTGTTTCTTGTCTTACTTATTCAACTAATAATCGGAATCAAATCTGGAGTTATTCTGCCGTTTTTGCCACGTAATTTCACAAATTGAAGACCTTTGAAAAAATATTTATTGAAAATTGCTTTAATTTATTTCTTAAGACCTTTACCTTTTAAAAGACAAATATTCTATTCTTAAATATACGATAGATACGTTTTATAATTATTAGAAGGAAGAAATAATATCTTTTGAAAAGTTAGTTAATTAATGTTTTATTTTTCGCCACTTGTGCAAATGAGATATTTGTTATTGTTATTGTTATTGTTATTGTTTCAGAAAATCAATAAAAATGATCGTTTTTTTTGTAGTTGGTGTTTTATAATAGCGCTTTTGGAATAAATCGTATTTAAAACGATTACGTTATGTCAGTCATTAATATAAGATTACCCATTTTTGGAAACAAAACAGTTTTATTAAAGAGAGTTTTTGAGCCGTATATAAAATTTTTGTTTTTTTCTTAAATTTTATCTATATTATATTATATCACTTATTGCGAAAAATGGCTGACAAAAATATTGGAATTTATTCTATAAACGCAGCGGGAAAAACAAATATATTGAAAGGTTTAAAAGAAAATCATTTAACTAATTTTAACATTTGCGAAGGGTCCGAAGTCATTACACGAAATATAACTTTGGAAAATTTCAAAAAACTTGATACTGAAAATAAATCCAAAATTCGTCGTGAAGCATTGAAATGGTTAAAAGATTCCCCAGGCAATAAAATTGTCACAGGCCATTTTAGTTTTCCATCTTTTATTAATAAAGAAATATCCTTTGAAAAAGTTTGGACCGATTTTGACGGTAACTTTTATACAGACATCATTTATATTGATGTTCCACCTTCAGAAATTTACATTCGTCAAAAAGCTGATGCTTTTTCAAGATCAGATCGTCCTTTCTTGGAACTTGAACACATAAAAAAATGGTTAGAATACGAGAAAAAAGAATTAGAATTAGAATGCATTAATTTAGGCATAAAATTTTACATATTCAAATCTTTGCTTGACAAAAATTCCGATCATGAAATATTATTGCAAATTATTGAGAATATTTCTAAACAAACTGAAAAAAATAATGCGACCAATATTGAAATAAGTATCAAAAAGTTTGGATCCACTTTAAGTATCGAACCTAAATGTTTCATTTTAATAGATGGCGATCGCACACTTTGCGAGAATGATACTGGAATAATGTTTTGGAAGTTATATGAAAAATATTATTCGTCCTCAAATTCTTGTAACAATGATTTCAAAGCAATTTTCAAAAATCATGGACATTCTTATTTTGCTTTTCTTCAAGTTGCTTATAAATATTCTGGGCTAGATTCACGAATCTACAATAACATTTGTACAAAAGTAATTAAAGAAACAAAATTATATCCTCAATTTTTAAATTTTCTTAAAATAATTCTTTCATCTCATTCTCAAGAAATTATTCCAATTGTTATTGTTTCGGGTATTGTAGAAATTTGGCATAATTTACTTTACCAACATTTTGGAAATAAAATTCCTTTATTTGGTGGTAATCTTTTTCCTAATGATGAAGAATATGTCATGGATGTTAAATCAAAAGGTCATTGTGCAAAATTGTTAAAATCAATTTATCCAAAATCCAAAATAATTGCTTTTGGAGATAGTGAAGTAGATTTAGAAATGTTAGCAGAAGCAGATGAGAGTTATCTGGTAGTTGATTATACCAATAATCGTGCTCTAAGACAAAGATTCACAGAACAAAAATATATGGATCTAAAGAAAAAACTAAAAAAGATTTCGTTTTTTAATGTTACAAATGGAGATAAAACGGAAAATGATGAAATTCCAATTACCACTCTTGATGAAATTAGGTATAATTTGGTTTATCCATCTAATTTATATGAATATACTTCATCTCACGCATCACGTATAATTGCAACATTTTCAAGACATAAAGAAACAAGTGGGATTAATCTTTGTAATGTGCATGAAAATATTGGATATTTTATGGCTAGTAAAGTAATTGAGAAATTCGAAATTATTTCTAAATCCATAAATCACGTACAGGGATGCACAGTAACAAATGGATTTGCGTTAGAGAATGAAGAAAAAATTGGAATAATTGTAATGATGCGCGCAGGCGATTCAATGGCAAAAGGGGTTTGGAAATTTATGCCAAAAGCTTCATATATTCATCACCGAGATAATAAAGATATTGACAAATATATTAATCATTTTGAGAAATTAATTTTGGTTGATTCAGTAATAAATGAAGGGAAAACAATGAGAAGTATTTTGAATTATATAGTTGGTGATTATAAATTTCGGGGAAAAATATTTGTTATAACTGGAGTTATTCAAGATGTTACTGCCAGGAAATTACCTCGAGAATTTCCCGAGGTCTCGTTTTATGCGTTGAGAGTTTCAAAGAACAAATATAAGGGAATTGGTGATACTGATACTGGACATCGCCTCTATAATACTACCTTAGTTTCATAGTTTATATTTATTATTTTATTTTATATATTTTTTTCACATTAAATTTAACATTTATATACGTGACAATAATATATATTTTATATCATGTTCTTAAAGAAAATAAACAATTATATTTAAAATCTATACGATCAGGTGAACTGTATTTCACGAATGCGATTGATGGTTTTAACTATTGTCACGTGATATAGTATCCGTCACTTTTTTTTTTTTTTATATTGAAGTTTCTCACGCCATAGTATCATTGTCTGCAGTTTTAGGAACAAAATTACCATCTTATTTATACAATATAAATAATTGTGCGATCCGGTATAATCAATCGAACTTATTTTTTTTCTTTACTCTGAAGAAATCTCCATAATGTTGCAAACCGAAAGAAGAGAAATATGTTACTTAAAGTGTATAATAAACTCTGAAAAATTAGAATTTACTTGGTCAATAATTACACCATCTACATGGGATTATATGAAGACGATAGTAAATCAAATAGTGAATGGCTCGATGGGCATTGGTTCTATATAAGTAATCATAGCAACCGTTCGACTCTTCCTGACGGTCGATATGTATATTCTGGCAGTCATTGGATTGGAACTGTTTCTGGAATGAATCAGATCAGGTTAAACACCTATGAAGTTTACAGAGAATACAAAACTTATTCATATGCTAATGTATACAATCATGTATTTATATACTTTGATATAAATCAGGTCAATTATATACGTAGGGGATTGCAACATATATTTGATAGACACAAAGAACATTGGGGATTTACCGAAAATGACCATTGGAATAATCAAAACAAAGAGAAACTTCAGAGAACCCTTCAAGAGTTTATTCGCAGAAACGTGAACAATGTTTATAGTGGAAGCTATAAGAATCAAGATGCATACTTTATAGTTAATTCTGCATCTCATCAGTGTGTCATAATTTACTGTGGAGGAGATAAAGATTATCAATTATGGTCTGGATGGAAACTAAGTGATACTCAATACAAACATGTAACGCAACCACCATTCAAATTACGTGCAGTTGTGCTTATGGTATATGAAGACATTCTCGATGAAATTTCTAACTCGGAAGTTGAAAGGGATGATATACTTAAACTATTTTTAAAAGCTTACTTAAATGATCAAAACAGTTATAGTGATGAAGTATATAACCAAATTGCAGATTTTTTTGAACTGGCTGAAAGTTACATTCCGTTATCTTTCGAAGGAAGAGATGAAGTGAAACCAGAAGACAATTATGAACTTGACTACGAAAAAATAAAGAAGAAGGCAAAAGCTATTCTGGGGGTACTTGAAAAATCAACAATTTGACAAAGTCAAATTTTTTACTAATTGGTCATTAAACAAGTCGCATTATATTTAAGTATATTGGACTAGTTTGGGTATAAAAAGATTTTTTTTTCAATTTTTAATATTCCTTAGTAATAAATTCCCGAAGTTGATACAGATGAAATTTTTTGAATAATCTTTCACTGTAGCAAATTTGCAAATTTAACAGAATTAACATCATATATCAAACCTTCGCGAGAGATTATAATATAAATTTATTTTTTCTGAAATAAACATCCACAAAGTGAACTCGAGTTCACAGACGCAGTACTCACGTGATAATAAACGCTACGAATTATCTTGGCTATTACATATCCAATATCTTCCCAACTCAATTTCGAAATAGAAGGCTGAAAATGATTTAATTCGGGATATCATTTCTTTTCCTTTTTCATTAGCGGAGCAAGCACCTAAGGTGCTAAAAATACTATTAAAAAGAACATATATTTTTCGTGCCTTTTCTGTTCTTTTACGAAGAGAATCTAAAAATGAAAGCGCAAATCGAGAACTCATTCAGTGTTATTATTCCTTTGGGGATGCTTTATCAAAACGCTTAATTTATTATAAAAATTTGAAACGTGGGGAGTTGGTATCTCAAGTATTAGTTAACGAGGAAGTTCGGGAACAAATTGGCGAAAAAATTTCTAATGATACTACTTGGGTAATATTATCATTGAGCTGTAAAAAATTCGTGTATATGTTATGCTAGATGCAGAAGAATCCTCAGAAGCACTGGTAGTCAATTCGCTAATAAGTTTTTTTAATTCAGACGAATCTTCCTTTTTAACCCGCTTCTTTGCTTTTTGTCGGATGGTTTATCCGGAAATAATAGGTAATCATCAGTACGCTTTTGAGAGGTGCTTTCATGTATCTTTGTATCCTTTATTGTCGGTGACATATCCATAAGATCGTTGGTATTCTGACTTCCGGGCATGCTATCAATGGTAAACTCCACTTCTTTCTTGCATTCGAGCTTTGGGCATATTGAACATTTCTTGATAGAATTTTCGATGCAGTCACGGTGGTATATGTCCACAGACAAGTATGGTAATCGGGTTTTTTATTTCAAACAAAAAAAGTTCTTGATTGCATAACGGGCATGGGTCTAGTTCGGGAATATCAATATCGCTTGCAATTTTTTCTGGAGATGAATCTTTAAAATGCAAGTGTTTCGAGACATGCGATATTAGCAGACATAACTCATGTAAAAGAATTAGTTTTCGTTTACTCACCTTTTTCAACGAAGTAGGCACAAGGTGCTGAAAATAGTATTCATGACACATGTGGATATGAACACGATTGTGCGGATCTAACCTGTAAAGCTTTTTGCTGTCACGATTAATTTATCCGAAATAAAGTTGACGTTATCTCGAACACATGCTCCGATCACGGGTAATAAGAACGTAGTGCGTAAAAAATTGATCGATGCAATTAAAACAAAACGAAATTATAGAAGCATCGAGTGGTGCATTTCCAAGTATACGTATAGTTCAGTATAATCAAACACTCCTACTATACTTCCCTTACTTTTGTTCTCGACCACCATGAAGTTATTCTCTGGATTAATTTATTAGTTACACATATATAGTAATCACCATTAAAATTGAAGCTGTATGTAATTTATTAATAATATATATTCAATTTGAAGCCCTTATTTTGAATGAATTTTTAAAACCTTATAATGTAATAATAATAAAAATTCACTATTAACAAAATTCTCAAATATTTATTCATGTAATTTTATTTTTGTTTAGTTTCTTTATTTTTTAAAAAAATAAATCAGCTGTTTCAAAACTCTTAAAGTTATAGTAAAAATTATATTTTTATATATAAAATATTATAAAAATAATATTTTTTTTAAATAGTGATTTTACTATTAAAATAGTATTAAAATTAACTTTGAACAAAGTAAATTATTAATTAAATTGTAATAACTTATAAAAATTAACATATAAACATTATTACATAATAGAATCAATGTATACAAAATATGTAGTAATTTGATAACTACAGTAATATAACTGTAACTAATTATACCTGTTGTAATTCAAAAAAAGTGTTGCAATTAATTACAACATATGACACAATTTATTTTTCCTTATAATGTAATTAGTTGCAACTATATTTGCACGCAAAATTATTTTGAGGAAAGAAGTCAAAATAGTTTTTCATAGGAGACAAAATTATTTTACTTAAAACCCAGAATTTTTTGATCACCCAGATAAATTCCTTGATTAAAGATACTTTTTTTATTTCCATATATAAAATAGATTCTGCATAAAAAAGACAAAATATCTCAAAAATCTAAAATCAATTTTGGGAACATGTATAGTTGCAACTGGTTGCAACTCTTGTGAATAATTATGACAAGTATCTTTAATTGTAACAACTTTCTAACTGCAGTATAAACTAAAATTAAATAACAAAAAATTATAACAGAAATAAATTATTTAATAATAAAGATGAATTAAGGATTGTGATATTACTATCTCCATCATAATTATTAAGGATTTTAATAAAAAAAAATTTGTAATTTTGTAATTTGCAATTATTCATAAGTTTATAATTATTTCATAAGTCTGTAATTATTTTATAAATTTATAATTATTCTATAAGTCCGTAATTATTCTGTAAGTTTTAAGAAATTTACTATTTACAATTTGATGTTTATTCATCACATAGTATTAAATAAAATTTATTATAATAGGTATAATGATTAATTAAGTGATCAATTAAATGCTGAAATTGTATTATTTTTTAAAATTCTTCTTCATAAACATCTTACAAATTAGAGAAAGTGAAAAGAAGAAAAAGTAAATATATTATTAAAACAAAGAACAAGGTAAATATAGGGTTTTTTTATTATTTTAAAAAAAAATAAATTACAATAAAAAAATAAAAATAAAAAAAATAAAAGTTTAGATTGAACTTTTACATTTGGTAACAGTAGACATTTGATTATCATACCCAGAGTAATTATTAAGTTATCACATCCTATATTATTATTTTATAGTTAAGAGCTGTGACGAATAAATGATAAATGAATTCATTTATTTTATTTTTATTTTTTTCCATCTACAGACTTTCTTGTGATAAAGTTTTATTATTTTAAATTATCTTTTAAGTTTTTCATATAAATATTTCTCTTTTATAATATACCTCTTATTATATACCTTTTTGTTGCAACAATAATTATTTTACCTTGATATAAGTTGACTTGGAATCCCTTCAATAATCCCAAAGATAATAACAAGAAGAATACAAAAATGCTCTCTTTTAAAAGAACAAAATACTGAAAAGAATATCAAAAAATCTTTTATTTGAAACATTAAACCTAGCAAAATTACAGGAAACAACATCTGCCATCAAAGAAAAGAGATTTGTAACCAATTTGTATTAAAATTTTTGTTGATTTTTAATCATTCAACATGTACAAAATTTAATTATATCTATGTAATTGTATCAATTGTATACATGTTAACTTAATTTCAATTTCAATTCAATTCAATAGTCTTGACATGTTATTTTTCTATATAAATTATAACACATATCAGTGTTGTGATATACAAACTATGATACAGCTCAAATAAAAACATGAATAATACTATACCATATTATACGTGTTGCCCAAATTCCAAATAATTTGGGATTTGGGACGCCAAAATGCACAAATTACTAGTATTTGGGATTTGAGATTTGGGATTTTGGCAAAAAATACTAATTATAATTTGGGATTTGGGATTTGGGATTTTGGCATTTGGGATTTTGGCATTTGAATTTCGAATTTGGGCGACAGGTATATACCATATGCAATTTTTTTAAATTGT
Source organism: Diversispora epigaea (assembly GCA_003547095.1). NCBI lineage: Eukaryota > Fungi > Glomeromycota > Glomeromycetes > Diversisporales > Diversisporaceae > Diversispora > Diversispora epigaea. Next base: position 188,750 of record PQFF01000036.1, read on the forward strand.
TCTAATAATTGAAAATCAAATATCTAAAATATTTTGAAAAAAAGAAATATACATTAGTGGGAACGATATAATTATGTCATTCCCACTTAGTTTAGGTTGTGGCCTGACGACAAAAGTTGGCCACCGTCGTTATGTGATCTGACGACAAAAGTTGGCCACCGTCGTCATGTGGTGTGATATATTTTTTAGGCCACACTCGAACAGACATATATCAGGTTGGTGATCCTGACTGATTTCAAGTATATGACACCCCCGATACAAGTTATGACGATATAGACGCGATCCCTCTACAGCATATTCTAATTCTTTCAGAAACCCAGATTTGATAGTTATATTTATATGCGGGCTTAATGTTTTTGATCGATTTCCATTGTAAGGTAATAGCTGAGTTAGGTTATGGAGGGTGATAGGTATACATGTTCCCAAAATTGATTTTGGATTTTTGAAGTATTTCGACTTTTTGAAATTTATGCAGAATCTATTCTATATATGGAAGTAAAAAAAGTACCCAGTTATATGTATCTTTAATTAAAGAACATATCTAAGTGGTCAAAAAATTTCAGGTTTTAAGTAAAATAATTTCGTCTTCTATGAAAAACTATTTCGACTTTTTTCCCCAAAATTGCAATTTCGGGGCTCCAAAATAATTTTGTGTACAAGTATAGTGATGGGTGGCGACAAAAATTAGCCATCGTCGTCATATAAATTTTCATATACCGGTCCATTGTTCCCGATTGTTTTCCATTATAAGGTAATAGCCGAGTTAGGTTATGGGACGAGTTGATCTTACCACAAGTAATGTTCTAAGCCAGTCTAAAAAAATCGATCCGGCTAAGTCTATATTTTAAAATCGACTTAGCCGACTTAGTCGGCTAAAGCCAAATTTCTTAATATAGAAATAAAATTTATGAGCACGTCTTGTGAAAATCATGTGAAAGTCATGTGTTCAATTAGCACATTAGCAGAGGTATCGTTTTTGATATGGATAAATTTATCCTAGACCCAGGGTTTATACTCTTAACCTAGACCACAATTGTATGTATTACATGTTAGCTACTTTAAAAAAATTTATTTATATAGGGTGTCTAGGATAAAAACCTAGACCCGAGGTCTATTTTAAGGACACTCTTTTGATATATCTATGGTTATTTTTTGGAGTGTCCTTAAAATATACCCCAGGTCTAGGTTTTTATCCTAGACACCCTATATAAATAAATTTTTTTAAAGTAGCTAACACGTAATACATATAATTGTGGTTTAGGTTAAGAGTGTAGACTCCAGGTCTAGGATAAATTTATCCTATTTTTTGATACACTCATTTTTAAGTAACGTGATGCAACTAATATACATTGTTCACATGATTTATAAAATATTATATCACATAAACATCGAATAATTAGTTGTAAAGTATCAAAAAAATAACCATAGGTATATCAAAAAAATAACCGTTGGTATATCAAAAATGATACTTTTGCAGCACATCAATAATAAACTCGATAAAAAAAAGAAAATATTCGATCAAAAAAATATTTGTATACTTCATCTTTTAAATTGTTATTTTTATTTAATTGATAAAAAATAAAAATAAAAATATCTCGCGCACATCTGCTACATTGCTAATAAATAAAAATTCCTCATGCTATTCTGCCATTTTTTTAATAAAAAAAATCAAAAAAATTACCATAGGTATATCAAATAATAACCGTTGGTATATCAAAAATGATACTTTTGCAGCACATCAATAATAAACTCGATAAGAAAAAGAAAATATTCGATCAAAAAAATATTTGTATACTTCATCTTTTAAATTGTTATTTTTATTTAATTGATAAAAAATAAAAATAAAAATATCTCGCGCACATCTGCTACATTGCTAATTAATAAAAATTCCTCATGCTATTTTGCCATTTTTTTAATAAAAAAAATCAAAAAAATTACCCTATATAGTATCGGCTTAGCTGATTTTCAAAAAATCGGCCGACTAAGTTGGCTAAATCGGCTAAGTCGGCTAATAACCTTTCGGCTTCGAACACTAACACAAGTTTGACAAGCCGATTGCATTTATGTCGTCATACCTATTTCATGTGGCGAAAAAATAATTGCGCAAATGCTATCTGGTCACGCTATATGCTATCAAATATGTATGTAACCTATATCGCGCCATTGCTATCGAATGTGTTTACTTACTCTACCTCATTACTGAATAATTTGTATATCTTGTTTATAATTTCAGATCGGTCAAGAATATACTGCCATTCTCTTTTCCCATTACCTGCTTGTTTGCACTCAATATCAATTAGTACGAACTTTTTACCGAGAATGTTATTATTCAATGCTTCTTTTTTATTATTATTGCACCAAGTGAGATATTCTTGATATAAACCCACAGAATCCACTTTATTAATGCTACAGTACGGGACATCATAAGATATCCAATTTTAATTGCTTTACAAAAAATGTTATAACTTATGAACAAATTAGTAAATAAAAAAACCATCTTTCAAATTGATAGTTCTTTGATAAATCTACATTTTTGAAAGAGGATTTTTTTTTATTTTCATTTTTGATGGTGCTATAAGAATTTAAATATTGCATATTTTATATGTAAATTGAGAATTTGGCACGATAATTTTCATGTGATTTGCAAGATAAACCAATAAAAATTGACTTTGTGTGATCATGTGAGAGATCAACCATCAAAAAAATTTTTTCGGATTATTATTGAACTTTTTTTTTAATGCCAAAGTCACCAAAGCTAAAACAGTTACGTCGCGAAAAAGCAAATTTGGCCGTTCCATACGGTTAACAGATACCAGAACAAGTATTGATACCATTGGCTTTGACTCAAATAAAGAATATGAAAGTGATTATTTAAGCCCTTCCAATTCTGACGATGATTATGATTTTCAGGAGGATTATGAAGAAGGAGCAAATTCGGCTATTAGTCATCTTCTCGTAGCATCTGCAGCAAGTTTTAAAAAAAAAAAATGTCTAGCTGTTTATATTGGAGACTCAAAACGAACAAGACAAAGAAAAAATAAAATATTAAGGGAAGCAGCAATAGGATCTTTAAAAATTTCACAATTTTTTCTTAACTCTACACCAATTATTAATGAATCTTCGTACGAAAGTGAGGATGAAAATAATAAAAGTGAGGACGAAAATAATAATGAGGGTATGACTAAACAAGAAAAAATAATTTCTGAAGCAATCGGGTTTATAAATGAAGTAATTCGTGAGGAACAACTCTCAGATACTGAGAAAGCTCGTTATACTGCAGTTTTGTATTTTTTTCAGCTGTTACTTAATGGCAAAAAAAAATTGAAGCATCAGAGGCAGTTGCTGAGGTTACCAGTGGTGGACTGTGGCTTGCAAAATGTATCAGAAAGTGGATAAATATCTGTATTAAAGGTAATATTTTTATTTTATTTTATGTATTTTATGTCAAATAAATAAATTATTTTTAAATAATTTCAGAAGAATTAATTCAAAGTTTTCGTGGAAAGTTCCCCTTCAAAAGTCTGCTTAATGATGAATTAGTTTCATTCAGACTGGCTACTTATTTGCGTTCCCAAAAGTTTAAGATTAGTCCAGTAATGGTCAAAAACTATGCTGAACAACAAATTCTTCCCCAATTAAATACAGAATCTGTGCAACACATTTCTCTTCGAACTGCTTGCCGGTGGATACATAAACTTGGTTTTCATCATAAACGTTACCAGAAAGGTGTTTATGTTGATGGTCATGAACGACCAGATATAATTGCCTATCGTCAAATCTTTCTTCAAAAAGTTGCAGAACTTGAGCGACTTATGTCCAAATGGTATGACGAAAACTGTAAAATTAGAACCTTCCCACAGTTAGTTAATGGTGAGAAAGAACATATTTGGATAACCCACGATGAATCTACCTTTCATACTTATGATGGACCGCGTGCCATGTGGGATCCAGAAGGAGAACAACCACTAAGGAAAAAAGGATTGGGTCTTGGTATACATGTAAGTGACTTTTTAACAGAAACAAATGGACCACTTAAAGATGATTATGAAGAGGCATGTGTAACAATGGTAATAGGTATGCGTCATGATGGATTTTGGGATGTCAAAAAACTTCTTGAACAAGTTAAATGGACAATAAATATTTTTAAAAGAACACATCCAGGATGTATAGGTAAAAATAGTAAAATTGTTTTTAAAATTGTCTTTCCAATTTAAATTATTCTTGTTCAATTTTATCTGTAGGTATATTTGCCTTTGATAATGCCACATCTCATACAGCTTTTGCAGAAAATGCTCTTGTGGCTTCAAAAATGAATCTTAGTCCAGGTGGATCAACTCTAAAAATGCGAGATACTGTATGGAATGGGTGCCGTTGTTACATAGTGAAATACCACGTTGACCACAATCAATAAATGTTATAAATAAATAGTAATAATAAAGAATAATAATAATAAATATCAATATTTAGTACGAATACCCTATTAATATTAGATTCTTATATGTATATCAGTTTATAAATAGTTTTAATCACATGACTTTGTAGCGCAGTAAAGTTACACGATAACAATAATGGTTACACAAAGGCGCGGTAATAGTAAGTAACACAGTGGCACAATAAAATAGTAGATCATATTACTAAAATAGGAAGAATAGTGCAACTCCAATAGTTATAAATACAAGGCCTTCCCATTTTTTAGAAAGCAGGACTTTTGAATTCCAATTCCCTTTCTAATTAATAAAAAGGATGGAAATATCCAATTCTTAAGAGAGAACCTCGAAAGGTAGTAAACCTATTATATTAAAGAGAATACTTTAATTTTATTCTTAACCCTAAATTCTTAAACGATGAAAGTATAATCATCGAAAAATAATAGTAAATTATTTTATTTGTATTTTAATTATTAATAAACTGACAAATATAATTAATAAAGGAATATTGAATGTTATAGAATTAAATGCTTGATTGTATAATTGTGTAATGTTAATATTCTTGAGTTAATGAAATTAAATATAAACTTTCGTAAAAGAATTAATGAAGTCATGACTTATGTTGAAAGAACAAATTATCTTTGAGCGTTTGATGAGTAAACNGTTTTAATCACATGACTTTGTAGCGCAGTAAAGTTACACGATAACAATAATGGTTACACAAAGGCGCGGTAATAGTAAGTAACACAGTGGCACAATAAAATAGTAGATCATATTACTAAAATAGGAAGAATAGTGCAACTCCAATAGTTATAAATACAAGGCCTTCCCATTTTTTAGAAAGCAGGACTTTTGAATTCCAATTCCCTTTCTAATTAATAAAAAGGATGGAAATATCCAATTCTTAAGAGAGAACCTCGAAAGGTAGTAAACCTATTATATTAAAGAGAATACTTTAATTTTATTCTTAACCCTAAATTCTTAAACGATGAAAGTATAATCATCGAAAAATAATAGTAAATTATTTTATTTGTATTTTAATTATTAATAAACTGACAAATATAATTAATAAAGGAATATTGAATGTTATAGAATTAAATGCTTGATTGTATAATTGTGTAATGTTAATATTCTTGAGTTAATGAAATTAAATATAAACTTTCGTAAAAGAATTAATGAAGTCATGACTTATGTTGAAAGAACAAATTATCTTTGAGCGTTTGATGAGTAAACGCAAATTATCTTTGAGCGTTTGATGAGTAAACACAAATTATCTTTGAGCGTTTGATGAGTAAACACAAATTATCTTTGAGCGTTTGATGAGTAAACGCAAATTATCTTTGAGCGTTTGATGAGTAAACGCAAATTATCTTTGAGCGTTTGATGAGTAAACGCATATTTGTTTTAAGAGTATAGCTTTTTACGTTTGAGTTAATACGTAGTAATGTTTTAAAGAGAGAATACTTTTTGCGTTTGAGTTAATACGCAGTAATGATTAATGAGAGAATACTTTTTGCGTTTGAGTTAATACGCAGACAAATTATATTTGAATGCATAGACTATACATGTCGTCAAAACTATTGAATTGAGTTAGACGCAATTAAAATTGGAAAAAATTGAAGTTGAGTCAAGACAAATTTTGATTTTTACTAGTAACTGACGCAATTAATTGAGTCAGACGCAATTAAAAATTGAAATTTTAAAAGTTGAGTCAAGGCCAAATTAGTTTTGACGACATGTATAGCATAGACAGTTACACCTCTTGTTAAATATAACAATGTTAAAGGGCGTCGCCGCAACGAAAAGACCGATTATGTTTATAAACTGACTGGTGCCTTCTATAAGCAAAATAGAAACCAAACTGTCGTGTGTCTTTGGACATAGCACGTTAAACTCCTAAAAGAACCGTAAAATGTATCAGGTTGATCGTGATCGAACCGTAGTGATTAACCTCAATAACACCGTCAGTCAATGATTATTGAACAAGATTATTTTGTTTATGACAATAAAACAAAATCGAATATCAACTTATGTGGTCAACCAAAAGGAATTAAATGGGTTCTTAGTGAAAGAGGACTTTGGCAAGAAGGAATGGTATTAGAGTGTGCTTCGTATAAAAAAGAATCAAATTCTAATATTATTGATTGTTGTGCATGTCGTTTAATGGCTAATCAACCTAACTTTTTTGCACAATGTGGTCAAATTCAACAAGAAATTGAATCTCGTGGACATANTAGTAACTGACGCAATTAATTGAGTCAGACGCAATTAAAAATTGAAATTTTAAAAGTTGAGTCAAGGCCAAATTAGTTTTGACGACATGTATAGCATAGACAGTTACACCTCTTGTTAAATATAACAATGTTAAAGGGCGTCGCCGCAACGAAAAGACCGATTATGTTTATAAACTGACTGGTGCCTTCTATAAGCAAAATAGAAACCAAACTGTCGTGTGTCTTTGGACATAGCACGTTAAACTCCTAAAAGAACCGTAAAATGTATCAGGTTGATCGTGATCGAACCGTAGTGATTAACCTCAATAACACCGTCAGTCAATGATTATTGAACAAGATTATTTTGTTTATGACAATAAAACAAAATCGAATATCAACTTATGTGGTCAACCAAAAGGAATTAAATGGGTTCTTAGTGAAAGAGGACTTTGGCAAGAAGGAATGGTATTAGAGTGTGCTTCGTATAAAAAAGAATCAAATTCTAATATTATTGATTGTTGTGCATGTCGTTTAATGGCTAATCAACCTAACTTTTTTGCACAATGTGGTCAAATTCAACAAGAAATTGAATCTCGTGGACATAAGGTAGCTAACTTTTGCTGTTAACTACCATTTATTCTTTTTTAAATATTTTTTTTAAATATTTTATTTTAGGTTATATTCTATCTCAAGTTTCACCCCGAATTTAATTATATTGAAATGTACTGGGGGGCAGCTAAGAAGTATACCTGAAATAATTGTGAATATTCTTTTCCGAAGTTTAAAAAAACAATCTCTGAAGCTTTTGATTCAATTCCAGTGGAGAGAATCCGTTCTTTTGTTAGATTGTCATTTAGATAGATAGATGCTTATCAGCATGGTTTAACAGGAAAAGCTGTTGAATATGCAATTAGACAACACAAGAAGCATCGATCAATTAATGAGGAAATTATGAATCAAATTAACACGATTTAAATTAAAGAGGAAAGAGGGTATAATGTAATTGTAGTTAATTTTTTCATTTAAAAATGACTGATTAATAAATTCAGCTGTTTCAATTATCAATTAATTAATACAATTATCAATCATTGCTGATTAATTAATACAATTATCAATCATTGCTGATTAATTAATATCAATTATCAATTATTGCACATTAATCATACTATGCACTTGAATTTATTTTTTTAAACATGTCAAATTTCTTTCACGTTGCAAATAAAAAAATTAAATTACACTTTCACAATAAACTTATTTATTATTACATTTGAAATTTCCTTAACTAAATACATTTAGTGTTAGGAATCGTGTATATATTTGTACTCGATTATTCGTCATGATTATTCAACGAATAATCGCGATTATTCACCAATTATTCATGATTATTCGTCAATTATTCGTTAATTATTCGTCGATTATTCACCGATTATTCACTGATTATTCACGATTATTTGCTGATTATTCACGATTATTCGCCGATTATTCGCGATTATTCGTCGATTATTCACGATTATTCACCGATTATTTACTGATTATTCATTGATTATTTGTCAATTATTCGTTGCTTGATTATTTGCAATTATTCATCAATTATTTGTCGATTATTCGTCAATTATTCGTGATTATTCACAATTATTCGCGATTATTCGTTGATTATTCATAATTATTTATAATTATTTATTAATTATTCACAATTATTAAAATTTTTTTAATATAAACAATAATCAACAAAGAATTTTTTTACTATAAAATAATATATATTTCATTTTAAAATAAAAAATTTCTGTTATAATTTTTTATAATTTTATAATTCTAACTAGAATTATAAAAAATTTATGACAAAAATTTTTACAAACTTTCAACTTTAAATGCAAATATCAATACTACTGAAATAAAATATATATTATTTTGTAATTAAAAATAAAACCTTTCTTTTTATTTTAAAAATATTTTAGTAAAAAATTTCTTTATATTTTCAAATTATGAGCAAAGTCAAAAAATATAAAAAATCTTTTATTAATTATTGTTTGTATTAAAAATTTGTTTAATTCTTAAAAATACAATGTTAAACTAATAAAATTTAATAAATTATATAATAAAATTTAATAAATTTCTATAATATTTATGTCATGTGTCTTATAATAAATATCTTCCAATTCTTCCAATGAAAATTTATTGGAATTGGCATATGGGCTGATTTGTTTCACTTCGATTATATCACTTAGTATGGTGTATATTCAATTTTGTCACTTGAAAATAATCATCAATTTAACCAATAAAATTATAGATATTTGATTAAAAGTATTCGAACGCGACATGCTTTGTTATTATATTATATTCAAATGACTACATGTACTTTTCCTTGCCTGCTTTGTTCTAAAATTTATGATACGAAGAAAAAACTCCAAAGTCATGAACGTACAAAACACAAAAACAATAAATCCATTCCACACTATCATATACTTGATAAACCTTCTGAAGAAATATTGTCCTTTTATAGAGATGCAATAATAATTCGTCTAAAGAGTAGCCTGGGGTTTAATAGACACTCAATTGGAAAAAAACATATAGTAATTGATGCATTTCCAGAGAGTGTATTTTTATCTTTATTTGAAAATGAGAATAGCTTTAAATACATTCCAAGTCAACGAAAGTATCAATGTATTTTGGAAGGTGCCGTAGGTGGAGAAATATTAAAAAGTATATTAAAATATAATCAAGTTATATTTCGTGAAAATAAGAATACTTCAACAAAAGGTTATATTTTACTTGAAGACAACGATGGGCAATATAAATTAACATTTATTTGGAGACAAAAGGAGTGGAAAGAGAATGATAAACTTTTTTTAACTGGGATTTTATCAATTAATTTTATTACCAATTCTGGCGGATTTATTAATGAGTAAGTGTAATTATATATAATATTTTGAATTGTTTTTATTTTATTTTAATTAATTTATTTAATTTAATTATCAATTTATTTATTTAAACGTTTATTTATTTATTGCATTTATTAATTTATTTAATAATTAATTAATTATTTTTTATTTAAATATTTATTTAAATATTTATTTATTAATTTATTTAATTATTAATAGTGAAGAAAATCAAATATTACCATCTGTTCAAGAATCATCATCTAATGGCAATCACATTTTACATACAATTAATAAATATAATGTATCTTCTATTCTTTCTCAATCAAATAACAATAATGTTCAAATTTATAATAAACCACGTTATAGATATATTTTACCTTATTCCCAATTTAAAAATATTTCTTTGAACAATAAATAATTTATTTTTTTATAATTTATAGAATATATAAAAATTATATAACAATAGATGTATTTAATAAAATACAATCATATATTACATTTAAAAATTTAACAAATAAAGTAAATAAAATTGTTTTATTTTTATATTATTGCAAATTGTGTTTACATTATATTATTCACATATATTAATATTTTTATATGTAATTTCGTTTGGAATATCATTAATTAAGTAAAATATTTTTCGATTTTCATAAACTAATATATCATAAACAACTGGTTTGTTTTTTTTACCACCACCCATTGTTGTTCCTCCAAAAAATAATCGTACCTAATGTATAATAACAATATTAGTAAATATAATATTTAATAGAAAAAATAAAATAAAATAAAAATACCTGACAATGATTCTTTTTTTCAATGCTACTTGTTGAAAATAATCTAAATGCTAAATTTTTTTCTTTTAATTGACGCATAAAAAAAGGTATATGCATTGTTAACATATGCATATATGGTATCACATCTTCCTCTCTATATATTCCAAGAATTACTGTTGCAGTATTTATTTGCCCTCTTGCAGGTTGACTAAATGTTTTTACCCAATTTTTTGCATTATTTTCAAATGTTAATATTTCTTCTTCTGTATAATTTGGCTTTCTCATAAATTCATATAATTGATAAAATTCTTTCCATAAATTTTCAATTATTATTCCACGTACTCCAGAAATAAATTCACTAACAGGAAAATGTTGTAACATTTTTTTTTTGTCTGGTCCCATAAGTGAAGTCCAACTCCAACTACTTCGAGATGAATTATTACGATAGAATTCAAAATGAATATTAAGTTCACTCATTTTTTTTTCAATTTTTTCTTTAATATTTCGTTCAAAATCATTTCTTCTAAATAAATCTTTGAATAAGGATTCCATTAATATATCTGATATGCGTAATAATGTATGAAGCTCATCAGGTATATAATTGAGTAAATCAATAACAGGAAATATTGAAGATTTTTTGTTTCCTAAATAATATATTAGATTAATATATTTAATTTTTTAAATAAAAAAAAATAATAATTACTCAACCTTTTTTATTTCCAGTAGGTGGCCATGATAAATTCATATTGTGACGTGATTTAATATCACATTCACAATATAAACAAAAATAGTTTGAATTTGGAGCATTTAAGCCCATAATAATATATAAAAATTTCCAATCACCCGAAAAGAAAAATTCAATTGGCCAATTATTACCATCTTCATCAATTATTCCATTTTGTTTTAAATCCATTAATTGTAATGCAAATATTTTACCAACTCTATCTAAAATTTCATGTTTCTTTTCCTATATATAAACATATACTAAAAATAAAGTTAATTTATTATTAAATTTATTTTAAATATTAATATTAATTAATTTGTATAAATACCTATATTGTTTATCAGGTTTAAGTACTTCTTCTCCTTCATTTAATAAACAAAAAGTAATCATCACATGGTTTTGCTTTCTTCCTACATTTCTTCCATCTCCTCCAAGTTTAATATAAAGAGTATCTCCAGGAATTATTACTGGATTTTCTCCTTTTTTCCAAATTGGAATTAATATTTTAAGCAAAGTTACCAAAGAACGAAAAGCACCATTTCCTATTTCATTATTATCTACCAAAATATCATTAATAATTTCACTATTATAATTATTAGTATTAGATTGATTAACATCTTGATCTATATTAAAAATTTCCACAGGTATTTGAGCATTTATAAGCTTATTTATTTCATTTCTACGGTCAGCAACTAAATATTCACGAAAAAGACTAGGTACAACAGCTGCCAAATGTCTATAACCATCACGATCTAAAAGTGCTTCATCACATACTCTTACTACAGCATCCAATCTAATTTTTGAATCTAAATTTTTAAATTTGATTTGAATTTGATTTTCTTTATATTCAAACTCAATATAATGTGGAAAAATAATAGATTGTTCTGATGAATCTGTTAACTTGTGCTTTACAATTAATTCATCAACAGTTTTTTTTACATCTTTTCCAAAACTTTTAAGTCTTTTGTGTTGTTGTGAACGTGAGGTAATATCTTCAAATGGTCTAATTTGTTTATTAACTTTTGTTGTAATAATAGAATTTGGATTCATTTGAATACGTATATTATGTAAGGGTTCAATATCAAATCCAAAAACACGAGGTCCAGAAAGTTTAGAGTTTTTCCAATTAATTTTCTAATTATAATAATATAAATAGAATTGATTTATTATATAATTTAGTATTATTAAATTAATTACATGATGAAATTTAAATAAAATTAATATATATAAAATTAATAATATATCCAGTTTGAAATAAAAAATTAATTATACATAATTATATAAAAATAAATTACATGTTGAGTTTAAAAATAAAAATAAAAATAATAAAATAAAATAATTATAATCTATAATAAAAAATAAATAATAAGAGTTTATTTTATTAATACAAATTATTAAAAAAATTATACAATTAAATTTTAAATTAACTATACCTTTAAAAATAAATTAACAACTGCCGAAGCTGATTTTGTACTGTTAACACTCCATTCAGCACGTCCTTCCTTCCAAGCAACTGTATAATTTACTTTTGAATTGGATACATATTTCGTTTCACATTTAACCCCTCTTTCAGCAATTTCTGTTTCGACTATATAGTTGTCAGGTATTGGATATTGAGGTACATTATTACAGTTTGGTTTTTGAGTTAATTTTGGTGTTATAGGATAAGTTCCTAGTGCAGTAATATTATAATATGAAATATATGTTCGTCCCTTTGATTTATATTGAGCCTCAATTCTCGGATTTTTTGGATAGTCATGTATAAAAACGCGACTAGAGAAAGAACTGGCTATAAAATATTTTTTAGATATTTTGTAAAATAAAATAAAATA
>PQFF01000036.1:242219-273350 GCA_003547095.1 Diversispora epigaea
GATGCAGTAGTAGTTGATGCAGTAGTAGTTGATGCAGTAGGAGTTGATGCAGTTGGAGTCGATGCAGTTGGAGTTAACGTGGTAAGAGTTGAAGCGGAAGATTTTGATTTTGTTGGGATTGATTTTGATGTTGATTTTGATGTTAATTTTAAAGTTGATCTTGTTGTTGCTATTGATCTTGATGCCGAAGTAGGAGTTGAAACTGACGTTGATGATGTCGCCGTTGCTTCTTTATTGTTATTGTTGATTTTGGATTTTCTTGTATTACGTGGCTTATGAATAAAATATATTTTTATTTATTACATTTTGAATATATAACGAAACATTTCGTTATATATATATATATATATTATTATATTCTCTTCTTTAAATTATATTTTGACATTATTTTATCTCAAATAATATATTATTTTACTCTTTATATAGATTTATCCCCGCTTCTTTAACAAATAAATTAAATATTTATATTTACCATTATTTTTTCTCTTTCTAAAATATCTGCATGTATGTGCGATATATTCTTTGGTGTAGTTAGTTGAAATTGAAAAAAAAAATTTTTGAAAATTAAAAAAAAAGTATTTTTGAAATTGGACTTTTAGCAAAAAAAAATCGAGAATATTACGTTATATAACGTTTTTTTTCGATGAAAAATTTAATATATTTTTTATTATATTTAATATACATAATGTAAATAAAGGATTTTTGTAATTACTTGGCATCATATTGTAAAATTATGAAAGTGAAACAAAAAAAAAGTAATTATTAAATGAGTGTATAAGATAAAAAATTTCGAAACTTAGTTCGAAATTTTTCACTTAAAGTTATCCCTTCATTTTTTGTGGTAAGTAAACAACCTTTATAAGGTAGGGGTTTAAATAGTATTTTATCATTTGATTAATCGATAATGCAGATCATTCCTGATCATGCATATATAGATCTGCATAACAGTATAAACAATGGTTTATATGTAATACGGAATATTTTATTTTTAATCTGATTTTCTCACCGATTTGATAATCTATTCCCAACAAATTCCTTCTATAAAATGTACATATGGGGTTCCTTCCTTTAATGTAGTGAGGAGTAGTGAGGAGTATCATGTTATAAATTAAATTCCTTCTATATAACTTGTTTCACGGCATTTTCTTTCTTTGTTTGAGGTGTTATGTTATTTTCAAATAAATATGTTACGAATATTTTATGATTTATGAACTTCCTTTTGAAGAATTCTCATTATCTTTAATTAAATAAATGTTTAATATATTAGAAAAAAAATGATAATTATTTAACATATAACGTTGTATTACGTTTTAAATTAATAATAAACGAGTAATTTTCAAGTAATATTAAATTTCATTAAATAATGATTATAATTTATAACATTAAAGTATTTAAATGAACCAAATTCAATTCATTTTATTAATCATTCCTTCCAATTATTCATTTAATGATAACAATGGCTTTTGAATGTCCGTTTTGTAATCGTGTTCTTTCAAGCCGTTCTGCTTACAGTCAGCATGTAAAAAGATGTTCTGAAAATTATGATTCAAGTAGTTCTAGTAGTTCTGAAGAAATTCAAAATGAATTTGATATAATTACGCCTGAGCAAGATGTAATCAATATTAATGAAATATCATAAAATTTGTTATATAATATTATTAATTTTTTAATAATTCATTATTTATATAGGATAATAGCGAAGATAATCGAAATAATGAAATAATTTATATATCGGATGATGAACCTATGTTTAGTTCAAGAAGCAACGAAACCAGTGACATTATGCAAGGTGTGTGAAAATTTCTTATTATAATCTTTCGATTATTATCAAATATATGTAACCAATATAAATTATAAAGTTGAAATAGATGAACTTCCGCAAAGTATGAATAGCCTAACATTCGAAGAATTCGCATCCATACGATATGAAGAGCCTGCATCCAGAGAACCCGAATTTGAAACTGATGAATCCAAATCCAAATCTGATGAAACCGAAACCGAAACCGAATCTGAATCCAAATCTGATAAAACCGAATTCGAATCAGATAAAACTGATAATGAATCTGACGAATCTGAAGAATCCGAATCAGCAGAAGAAGAAACTGAAACCATACCAAAATTTCCAAACAATACCTATTCTGATTTAATGACATTAATTATCCAACATAACCTAAATAATAAAGCCGGAAACGCAATAATACGTTTTTTTAATAAACATTCAAACCTACCGACATCACCTCTTCCCAAAAACATAGAACAAGGAAGAAAACTAATGGATAGGATGAAATTAATTAACTTATTAAACAAAGAAAAAGTAATTTTAAAATATAATAACAAAGATTATATCATATATTATCGGCCTATAATAAATTGTATTAAAAACATTTTATCAATAAAAGATATACATAAATATATAACATTTAATTTTAAAAATGATCAGGTAATTAATTTTAACAATATAATATAATAAATTATTATTTTCTAACGTTATATACCGTTTTATAGACAAATAATAATAGAAATTACAATGAGCAATACACCTCCAATTGGTGGGCACGAACTGAAAAAACTTTACCAACTGGTTCATATCTATTATCAATCATATTATATTCTGACGCTTCAACAACTGACTCTCTTGGAAAAAATACCTTGCATCCAATTTTTGTAACTCTAGGCAATATCATAACTATACTTGCACGCAAAATTATTTTGGGGCCCCAAAATTGCAATTTTGGGGAAAAAAGTCGAAATAGTTTTTCATAGAAGACGAAATTATTTTACTTAAAACCCGAAATTTTTTGACCACCCAGATTTATTCTTTGATTGAAGATACACATAACTGGGTACTTTTTTTACTTCCATATATAGAATAGATTCTGCATAAATCTCAAAAAGTCGAAATACCTCAAAAATCCAAAATCAATTTTGGGAACATGTATAATCATAACATGGCGTAGAAATAAACCGGATGTAAAACAATTATTAGCATATCTTCCTATTATAAAAGCAAAAGATGATACTCAAAAAATATCCGAAGAACATAAAAATATAGTCCGTAGAACTTTTCATAAATCTCTCAAATTTTTGTTGTCTTCGTTATATGACGATAATGGTATAGAATTAGAATTAAATAATAGTATATTTTGGTGTTTCCCTAGAATTTCTATGATAATTTCTGACTGGCCCGAAGCATGCACATTTGCATTAACATATAAATCAACGAAATCAAATTACCCCTGTCATTTTTGCCTCGTTTCCAAGGAAGATTTATCAAATATAAACTTAAATAGCAATCAAATAGAACCAAGATCTCACAATAATATGAAATTATATTATAAAAATAATACGGGAAAAAACGTTAGTATCGAAAACGTACGAAATTTTTTTTGGAGTGTCCCGTAAATATGGAATTTTATAATTTTGAATTTTATAATTTTAAATAAAATAATAAAAGTATTAATCAAAATTTAAAATTTAATAGGAATATCAACATATATGCCGCTACAGTACCCGATAGAATGCATCACCTTGATCTTGGCCTTTTCCAACATCAATTAAACTTTACAAAAATTTTAATTAATAAACAATGTGGAAAATCCTTTATCGATAAAATGAATAATCGCGTTAAATTAATTCCCCGCTATAAAGATCTAAAATCGTTTCCCAACGGTTTTTTACATCTTGCCTTACTTACCGCTTCGGAATATCGGAGCCTTATGAAAATAATGATTTTTATTGTAGACGAACTCTACGAAGATTCCGGAAGTCCGAATTTTATTAAAAATAACAAAATTACTGAAGTATATTTAAAATGGAACAAAATGTATTTATTATCAAGAAAAAAAAATTATGAAGAATCTGATGTAACTCTTCTGCAGGTAACAATATATATCTTTATATAATATTTTAATTCGTTGTATAACGATTTTTATTAAAATTTTTTCTAAATAATTTCAGGAATCAATAAATGAATGGGCAAAACTTTTTATTGAACTATTTAAAGAACATTCAAAATCTGAGCTTCAATTCCCTAAATTACATTCGTGGGTGTTCCATATTTGCTCTTCAATTCGTGAATTTGGTGCCATTAATGGGTATACAACAGAAACATATGAAAGCCTCCATAAAGATTATGTCAAAAAGCCTTATAAATTAACAAATAAAAAAGAAATTGAAAAACAAATAATGAAAATTGTAAGTATTCTTTTTTGGTAAAAATCGTTATATAACGTTATTAAATTTATATTAACACATTTTTCTTTAGATTCGTCGCAAAGCCATCATAACAGAAAGTTCCTCAAAAGAAATACCAAAAACCCCAATAGCATTAAAATATTCAAAAAAATTATATGAATTTTGTATACAAAATGCTGAAATTTATATTCAAACAAGAATGAATGACCCGGACCTCGAAAAAGAAATGAAACTTGGCTTTGAAAAATTTTTGGAATGTTTAGATGCATATCTAGATTTCTATGATCGAAAACTATCTGAACATGAAGAAATTGATATGATATTTCATATATATGGTGGTGTGACGTTAAAATTTGGTTCAATAATGCGTGCTACAAATAAATTCCATAAAAAACCTATATTTAGTAATATTGCAGTTGAAATGAATGCAGATGAAATCTTTGAATACACATCAGATAATGGTGTATGCTTTGCTCAGGTAAAGATCAAAATTAATATTTTGTGAAATAATGATGAATATTTAATTATTATTAATATTTTATAAATAGGTTCTTTTAATAACTGAAATAATAATGAATTATGAAGAACCAATGCATCTCGCACTCGTGCAGTGGTATGATTTCACATCATCGGTAAATCCATATTTATACGAATGCCCATTATTAGAAAAAACAAATATATTTAATTTAATAGAAATAGAAGCAATAAACGATATAATACATATTATTCCACGTTTTATTGATAATAATGAATTTTTAGTTAATAAATTTTTATTTTAAATTTAATAAATAGATAATAAATGATAAATGTATAAATAATAATAATAAATAATAATAATGTTATAATAATGTTATAATAAAAAATATTAAATAATATAAAAATTGTATAGCGTTATATGACGCATTTCTATTGTTCCGATACAATTTCAGCACGTTCTGTATCACCACCAGTTGTATCACCTTCTTCTTCTCCTGAACGTTGTCGACTTTCTCGCCAACCTTCTTGGGAATGTTGTCGACGACTTTCTCGTCGACCTTCTCATGCACGTTGTCGACCTTCACCTTCATTATCGAAAAATTCCGGAAGAAGACGTGAAGGAGAAGTTAAAGGGGGAGAAACACGACCAGGAGAAGGAGCACGACCGGAAGAAGGAACATGACCTCGTGAGGTTTTTCTCCTTTTCGGACTTTTTCCCTCCTCTTCTTCTTCTTCAGATTCCTCTTCCGAAGTTTCTTCCGCATCCAACTCCCCTTCTTCAGGCCTTAATGGCCGTTTTTGTTGAAGTTTCCGCTAAAAAATATAAAATTATATTAAAAATTATTTATAACGTAATATTACGATTTTTAATAATATACTTACAAAATTTATTTTAATTTGTTTTTTTAATAAATTTTCGGAAATCATAATCCCCTTGACATCGGGATTCAAGAAAAGTTGAGCGATTGCGACACCCCACGCAATGTGCATATTGGAAATCCTCTTCTTAGATTTCCAAACTCTCTCTAAAATAACCTGCACGTATGTGCGGTCTTCAGAAAAAACGTCAAAGAGCTTGCGGTAAGCATGTAGGACTCTTTGATCTGATTTCCATGAATTAATCTCCGCCGGGGAGGATTGGAAATCAATGCGAGGGAGTTGGGATTCCCCAAAGATTTCAAAAATTGCCGATTTGACTCGGGAAGCGATTCCACCCCTCATTCCCCGAAGTTTTTCCAGCAACTATTATTAAAAATATTTAATATAAAAAAATAAAACGACATATAACGTATTTTATTTAATAAATATTTCTTACTTTTGCTTTTATTCTTTTGAATAATTTTGAGTGGTGTCGCGAATCCATTGATTCAGAAATATCCGGAAAATTTTTTCGTATAACGTGCTCGGTTTCATCGACCAAATCCTTCGTAGAAGGAAATATATTTGCTTTAAATATATTTTTGGCGACTCGGTTTATTACATCCTTATTTGTTAAAATTATCATAAATATTAATATACTATATGCTAAAATATAACGTTACAATTCGATTAAAAATAATTACTTT
Organism: Diversispora epigaea; assembly: GCA_003547095.1. NCBI lineage: Eukaryota > Fungi > Glomeromycota > Glomeromycetes > Diversisporales > Diversisporaceae > Diversispora > Diversispora epigaea. The sequence goes on from PQFF01000036.1 coordinate 248,456, forward strand.
CGAAAAATCCGGATCGTTGTTTATTTCGGTAAGAAGCTCGATATTTTTGAGCCTCTTTTTAATATCTGCATTATCGTTCAAAAGTGAATCCATTTTCTTTTCAAATAATTCAAATTTTCTTATTAATCGATTAATAGAATCTGTTGAAACATTTTAAAATTGTAAAAATTGGTTTAATAATAATATTGATATATTAATAAGTAAAATGCATAAATATTTAATTACTAGTTTCCGTTCTAGTTGTAGTTGTTGCTCTTTCTTCTTCAACTAAATATGGTTCAGATGGATTTGTTCCGAGCCTTGTACGTCTTGATGTGGTGGATCCTGAAGACGTAGATCCAGCAATGGCGGAAGCAAATAAATTTCTATTACGTTCAGCTCTAGGCATGTTGTTATAATAAGATAAAAAAAAAGGTTTATTTAAAATATTCTTTGATTGTTATTTCTTGAAATGAATTTTTTTGAATTGAAAGATTTGGAAGAAAACATCATCCTTAAATAACTTTTGAAAATATTATTTTTCAAATGATAGTAAACAATACAAATATACTTTCGATATACAGTAATACACTTAATAATTTATTATAATCATCGTATTTATTATTAAATAATACTCATTAAATTATCATCGTATTGATTATAAAACGAGACTCATTTCGAAATCATACACAATGCATCGCTATTTTTAATCATCGTATTCATTATCATCGTATTGATTATAAAACAAGCCTTATTTCGCCATTTTTAATCATCGCATTCATATTGTAGCTATTTTTAATCATCATTAAAATTATTAAATACATAAGGTAGAGGAGGGTATTATAATGCAAGTAGGTAATGTGACGTGTTATATAATAATACATATATCTTCCTTAAGATAAAGCATCCAATAATTTAAAAAGACATTATAAATAAAAGATAATTTGAAAAACAAATAATAAAAATTTTTATATATAACTTTTTACAATAATAATAAATATAAACGTTATATATCGATCTATAACATAGTGTATTACAGTTAATAACTATAAGAATTGATAACTTTATATGACGAAATGCATCGCTATTTTTAATCATCGTATTTAATACATAAAAGATAAAGCATCTAATAATTTAAAAAAAATTATTAATATAATCATTAAATTATTAAATACATAAGGTAGAGGAGGTATTATGACAGAAAGTAGGTAATGTGACGTGTTATATAATAATACATATAATACATAATATGCGTCATATTACCTGCGTCATATTACTGCGTCATAATACATTCCCCTACATTATGAAGGATAAAACATCCAATAATTTATAAATAAGATAATTTCAAAAAAACAAATAATAAAATTATAGGGAAAATGGTTTTATTTTTGTATTAAATATTCATTATATTTAAGAAAACTCCTGCTACATGTGACAAAAAAGAAATATGATGTCTTTGGTTACATGTCGTGACAAAAAAAGAAATATAATGTCCTTTGTTATGCTCCGAACAAAAAAAATAATAATAAATATAATAGATCTATAATAGTGTATTGCAAACTTTAAGAGTTAATAACTATAAGAATTGATAACTTTTATAGAATACACACTAGTATCAGATTAATAATGTTCTGGACCGCCACAACAAAAGGGTTTTCAGCACTTTTTTAAAATCTTATAAAAATATTATTTCTCGAAAAATCAGATATAAATCAATAAAATTTAAAAAAAAGCGCTGGAAACTCCTTTATGCTGTGGTGGTCCCCATATAACGTTATTAATACTAATATTTCGTATAAAGTTATAGAATAATACGTTATATAACGCTATTAATATGTATCGTTTGAAATGCATTCTACAGTTTGCAAAACGTACTAGAACGATCCGTTATATAACGTTATTTATTCTTATCGTTCGTAGAACGTTGTAGAACGGATCGTTCTAGAACGTAACGTTCGAAATACGCAATAAACCGGATCGATCTAGAACATTATTAATACGTATCGTTCGTAGAACGTTGTAGAACGCCTCTATATAATTCCTGATGGAGATTGGATATTTATGATATATTTACTTCGCCCAATTATCAGACTCTTGCTGATGTCATGCTGATGTTTTGTATCCGTCCCGCTGAACTTACAACTTTACGTATTACAGATGCTGGCATAACAGGTTATGCAAAGAACAGAGGGCAACCAGATATCCCTAGAAAATTTAGATCTATGGAAAAGAATCAAGAACGAGCCAAAGAATTACTCACCTGAATACAGAATGCTATATCTTCTGGCTGAATTGGTAACCCAGGTATTCCTGGAACTAAATGGTTTAATAGATTCTTAAAAGAATATGATCTGGTTCCTAAATACTTATGAAAAATAGGAGCGGTTTACGGTGCAGTAGTACATAAAGCTGATAACACAGCCCGTACTATGACAATCGCTGGAGAATGTCTAAGACACGACCCACATAATTTTACTTCTCCAGTACAAAACTATGTTGTAGTGAATTATCGGAAAAAAAGACAGACTCCAAAGCAAACAAGACCATTCTATCTCTATGATGATGATAACTAATTACGCTTCTTTACTTTTATTGTAGAGCAAGTCGATATAGAAAAGTCGCCATTCGGGTCTTTGAAACAAGGTAATTATTTGATAATGGATTTTTACAGGAAAGTGAAAAAATATTATAAATTATTCGGGAATGTTGAAGAGCTTCATCTTAAAAATCATTTTATCTGTGGGTTGTCACACGATAACCAACTAGAAGCCGGAATATGCGGATTGGACCTCCCATTAGATGAGCTAGTAGCAAGGTTAAGTGCAATGGAAAATCTCACTAACCAAGATAAGTAGGATAATGCGTAATTAATTCATTTCGAGATTTTTTTTTCAGTTGTAATATTCCCAATTAGATACACTAACTATAACTACAAACATGTCTGATAAAAAAATTCCAGTATTTACACAAGCCAATCTTTCTATAAACGAGAAATGTCTCAAAAATGTTTTTATTGCAGGATTAAATTCCGATAACCAACCAGTAGCTGAAAAATATGGAGAGGATCTTCCATTAGAAAAGTTGGTAAAACTGCTGATTAGAAATGAAATATCCGCTAAACTTGATCCACCCCCTCCATATCACCCATAAAATTCAATGTCCCCCCTTAAAAAAATAATTATCCGAACATTAGTTGTTTTTCTAATTAAAGATATATAATAATACATTACTCGAGAATGGCGCAACTATTGCGGAGCAATGACCCAAAGGGTCTAAATATTTTTGATTTGCCTGAAATACTAGAACAGATCTTATATTTTTTAGAAATCCATTAATCCCTCTATCCTGCTTTATTTGTTAACCACCTTTGGTATCACTGCGGTGCTCCTATTCTATGGCGACGCATTGAGTTTTTTACAGAAGAAGATTATCACAGGGGTATGTATGATCGAAAGATGCCTCGAGCCCTTACTCAGCGATTAATAAACTTAAAAAAAGTTATATGTGGGAAGATAAAGTCGACCTATTGCTCCAAGATAGTATATCTCAGATTGGAAGGTTTAAAAATCCCAGATGCATTGATTAGTACGATTCTACGCTCATGCCCAGATATACACACTCTTATCCTTGATTAAAGTGATGGTCTTTCTAACATACCAATTATAGAAATTGCGAGATTTTCTCTGAAACTACAACTATACTTGCACGCAAAATTATTTTGGGGCCTCGAAATTGCAATTTTGGGGAAAAAAGTCGAAATAGTTTTTCATAGAAGACGAAATTATTTTACTTAAAACCCGAAATTTTTTGACCACCCAGATTTATTCTTTGATTGAAGATACACATAACTGGATACTTTTTTTACTTCCATATATAGAATGGATTCTGCATAAATCTCAAAAAGTCGAAATACCTCAAAAATCCAAAATCAATTTTGGGAACATGTATAACTACAACATCTGAGTCTTAATTCATGTATATGCCTTATTAATCGATGTATCACTGAAATTGCTTGCTCATGCCCAAAACTTAGACATCTTAAGCTTGGTAATTGTTCGATTGGTAATAAAGCTGTTGAGGAAATAGCCCGCAAATGTACTAATTTGAAATATCTTAGTTTGGAGGGATGTATAGGGATTAGCGAAGAAGTGATGAAAAAACTTAATCCTANATGCCCAGATATACACACTCTTATCCTTGATTAAAGTGATGGTCTTTCTAACATACCAATTATAGAAATTGCGAGATTTTCTCTGAAACTACAACTATACTTGCACGCAAAATTATTTTGGGGCCTCGAAATTGCAATTTTGGGGAAAAAAGTCGAAATAGTTTTTCATAGAAGACGAAATTATTTTACTTAAAACCCGAAATTTTTTGACCACCCAGATTTATTCTTTGATTGAAGATACACATAACTGGATACTTTTTTTACTTCCATATATAGAATGGATTCTGCATAAATCTCAAAAAGTCGAAATACCTCAAAAATCCAAAATCAATTTTGGGAACATGTATAACTACAACATCTGAGTCTTAATTCATGTATATGCCTTATTAATCGATGTATCACTGAAATTGCTTGCTCATGCCCAAAACTTAGACATCTTAAGCTTGGTAATTGTTCGATTGGTAATAAAGCTGTTGAGGAAATAGCCCGCAAATGTACTAATTTGAAATATCTTAGTTTGGAGGGATGTATAGGGATTAGCGAAGAAGTGATGAAAAAACTTAATCCTAAAATTAGCGTGAGCAAGCCTTCGGCTAAAATCGAATATCCTGATTATTCAGATGATATATGGTCCAATTCTCATTCTCGTTCACATATTCCAGTCTTTGCAAGTCCATCAATAGATAGTAGAGCAGATCTTATTTTTGCAATTATAGTATCATTAGAATTTACTGATTCAGAATGAATTATTTTATTAAATAGTTTTGCTCGAGTTACTCATCATTTATGACAAGGGCTTTAGAGTGGATAAATATTTATTGTTAACTTTTTTTCAGCAAAGATATATAATACATAATATAAATTATCATCATAAAAGCAAAAATAGTCAAAGCTAAAGTAGAGGGTCAAAAAGTTAATTGTTGTCTTGAACCAGGTTTTCTTGGACTATCTATGTGTACTGATAAACTCCTCAAGAGAATCAGTGGTAAAATTAGCAGAAAGTTGACTCTCGAAGAAAAAGATAGTAAATTTGTTAGAGAAGAAACTACAACTCCACTTGGGTTAGCCGTAATCCCACTTACCTTCACCTCTAACATAAAAAATAATCTCTGTCTTAGTAATAAGAAATCTATCACAATTCCGACCGAAGTGCTTGTAGAGAAATATAATCCTAAAACACCTAATTATATCCTGCTTGGTAATAATTGGTTCTATGGCCGAAGCAGAATTAATGATAAAATCCAACATTATTTATCAGAAATAGTGACAGATGCAAAAAATGCTTTTGTAAGAACTACATTGCGTATCAAAGATTTCAGTGGATCTGGGGTGACCAAAACCAAAAAGAAGTCAAGGGTTATAGTATCGGTTAATAAAAGAGATATTCATGATTTTTACAAAATACTTCTTGGGAAATCGAAAGATTCACTGCCCCGCAGATCAAATATCTCTGCAACTTCTGATTCGGGCACTTCCGATTCAGATACTTCGGACAGCGATTCAGGTAATTCTTCCACATCTAGTTCGAGAATAGAAGTTATACATACGCATAAGACTGAAGTAGTAAGGAAACACCCCATTCTAAAACGTAAAGTAAAGGGTAAAGTTAATTATTGAGTTATATCAAGTGGCGCCACATAATAATTTTTTGTTTAATGAATTATATTTACCTAATGTAGAAAAAGCAAGTCGGCCTACCCATCTGCCATATTTAATTTTTTCGGTTAGCTCCATGCCTCGTAGAGGCGCCCTTTGGGCCTGGTTATCTATTAAATAAAAAGTCTAAGTTAAAAAATCCACATGTTTGATGTAACAGTATAATGACAAACTATAGCCAAAATTTCCTTGATCAATTGTATACTATTCCTTTGTATATTTATATGCCTAATAATGTGTTAAAAAAATATATCTCTCCACAAATTTCTTATGGACAATGTGCTAAATGTCGTCATTGGTATAAAGGATCAGTTGTTACCCATTTGAGACATCAACAATATTGTTATCGATATTTTAAAAAACAAGCAGTGTTAACTATTCAGCGAGCAGTAATTAAATGGCTTTATCGACCCGATGGATCATTTATGAAGCAAGCCAAAGATCGATATTATCAAAATGCGAATAAGCTTAGTTAAAAATACTAATTTCGTTTCAACTGCATTTATAAACCGCGATCAGGATAATCAGATTTTTTTCCAATTATAAAGCGGATGGGATTGTATAATATCCACTTATATCTAAATCCGGATTCAGTATATCTAATGCCTCTTTGCTGATTTTTATGCAATATTTTAAACCAAGATATTTTAGATCGGATAAATTATGTGCGATATCTTTGATGGCTATATCGGTTATAAGCTCGCAAAATCCTAATTCAAGATCTCGAATCTTAGAACACATTTTCACCAATTTAGAAATAGACTTATCAGTAATAGACTCCGACCCGTAGAGATTGAGATATTCCATATTGCGACATGATTGTGCTATTGCTTCTACTGCTGTATCAGTGACACAACAAAATTCCAGGTTGAGATAACGAATATTTGGACATGATTGTACAATAATACATATCGTTTCATCATTAAGAAATTCCAGGGAATTAAGTGCAAGGTGTTCCAGATTATGACATCGTGCTATTTGTCTGATACCTATGTTAGAAATTTCTTCGCAATCACTAAGATTTAATTTTCTCAGATCTGGGTACGAACCTACAAGAGTGTAAATTGTGGAATCGGTGAGCTTCTTGCAATAATTAAAATTTAAAGATTGGATATTGGGATTGAATCGTGTAATTTCACGTATAGATTTATCAGTAATACAATTTTTACCTCCGCTTATTCCTAGATGTCTTAAGCCGTGACACGATCTCGCAATTTCATAGATAGATCTATCGGTGATATCTCCGCCCCAACTAATTTCCAAATTCTGTAATTTAGGGCATCCTCTTGCAAGTTCAATAATAGAATTATCGGTTAAATTTCCATTGTTAAAAACATTAAGATAGATTAGATTAGGATATGCACGAGAGATTTTGATTAATGCCCTATCATTAAATCCACTACATCGTTTAAAATCCAGATGAATTATATTTGGAAATGATTCGATTATCTTTTTAATTACCTTATTTGAGAGTTCATGGTAGTAGTGTCTAATTTTGAGATATCGCACACTTGAAGCATAAACCGGTTTTGTATTTCTATCTAAGAATCCCATAAACTTTTTCAGCTGTATTTCATATTTCTCGCCGAAGTTCCTGCTTCCTATCAATTCAATGTTGCGCCATAAAATTGAACCAGAGCACATGGACCAGAGTCTAGAGACGAACAAGGCGGGATATAGTGCTTTATCTTCAGCTAAGAAATTAAAAATTTTCGTTAATAACTCGGGTAACGCAAGCGCCATAGTAAATGTATAAATACGTAATAAAAAAATATTTATCTCTAATTCGGTCTGGAATCTTCGCGATTCTCTCTCTACCACGCGCGTTCGTGGAGTAAAATCTATGGTTCAGAGATAATATTTTTCTGTGATTCCATGTCTGATTACATTTATATGCGAGGAGTATTTTACGTATTACGTAGCACGTTTCTATTACCTGTGACATGTATTCGAGATAACGTGAGTGCAGAGTCGAAGTGCCATTTATTCCGAAATAGGGCCGTATTACATCTAAATTAAGTAACAAACAAAACTATCGAGCGATACATGGGAAATTGTCAATTATCGACGATATACGCACAGATGATTTAGATGATTTTATAGGTGAGCGATCATCCGATGCACATAAATAGTACGAAGACATCATATTTTGTGATCGCTGGCAATTTATTAGTTCGATTTAGTACGAGATGTGAAGAACCAATGCTAGATGCTGAGCATCCTTATTCTATAAGTGGACCGTTGACAACGAATTTTAACGTATAAAAACATGACGATATCGTTGAAGATTTGGGTAGGGAATAAAACGTTGTTAAAAACGAGCCTTAAACAATTCGTGTAATAAATCAAACAAATAAATCAAATACTCAACTGTCAAATAAATATCTGCAAAAATGCAATTCAATGTCCCCGATAATTTTTTATTTGCAATTTTCATCGCCGTAATCGTGCTCTATGAAGCATACAACCGGGACGTAATAACAATGGAAATGATTTTTTCCGTTATACCTGTATTCTCATCTAGGGCAAGTATCCGCAACAAGCTACAGATCTGAATATTCTACCGCAACTGAAACTCTCTGGGTCGAATTTATCGCCCTATTTGATGAGAGAAGAAAAAGAGAAAAACGTTCTCCCACGAAAATGTACAATGCCCTGTCCGAAGAAAACACAAGAAAAAAGATAACTCTCTTATTATTAGCAGTAGTAGCGGTAGTAGTAATAGAAATAATTTTTCAAGTAGTAGTAATATAATTTTAGATGATAATAATGATAATAACTTAGCTAGTAACGCGGAGTAGGGAAAGGAACTCTCATTTTATGGGTTAGGGCTCGAGATGCTACCACATAGGCCGCCTTTACATTGGAATTTAGCGTTGAAAAAATATATTACTATCAAAATTAATAAAGTTATTGCTTTTATGTGAATCAGACATAAAGTACTTATCACGTGTTAATCACAATCTATACAAGATGAGAATCTCGTTATGAATCGCTATTTTTTTTTAGACAAAACCATGTCCTCTGCTTCTAACCCCTCCAAACGCGTGAACTTGGATTCTTATAACAGCATTCCAATCGAAAATTGGACATGCGACAACTTAGTTGAACATTATCGTGCAAGTTTAGAACGAAAAGATTGGGCATACGTTCTAGACAATATAAAAAAAGATCTTCAAAATACTTCCATGATCGCAAGCTGGAAACTCTTAGTTTCTCTCAATTCGAAGCTGTGACTCATAGTTTCAGTTACGAACTCCTAGTTCCATTACATTCAAGCGTAAGCGGGAACTCTTAGTTCTAGTGACACATTCAGTCCACAGTGAAGAACACCTAGTTCCACGCTTGAGCCAAGCTGTAACTCTTAGTTTACAGTGTTGAACTCTTTGTTCGATATAATGAGGCTTGCTTTTAATTTGTTTTTTTTTGCTTTTGCTAAGTACTGGAGAAATAAACCAAAGGAGAAAATCATGAACTTGAAACGTGACTGCTCTCATTTAAAGATTGATACGTTGCAGGTAATTTTTAGTCTGAAAATTTGTAGGACAAAATATACCGCTGACATTTCCTTCTGATTAGGTAAAACAACAAATGTTAGCAACAGGAAGAACCTCGACCCAAATTATTGATAACAGAAAGCATGTCCGAGATAATAATGGCGAAGTTGTGAAAATTTCTAATGAAAATAGTAAGAAAATTATTCATTTTGGGATAGAATGAGGAATTAACATGTACTCATCATTATCTTTATTTTGTTATCAGATGACAACCTTCCGAATGATGTTAAGAAATGGACCCCGGATGATGTAAAAAAATTTCTCATTTCTAGAATTAAAGACCTAGATTATAACGAAACTGATATAAAAAAAATAAGGGACCAAGACCTAACAGGTCGAGCGTTTCTCCGACTAACGGAAGAAAAATTAACCCGTAAGCCAGGACTCTATGAATTAAAGCCAAGTCCGGCTGAATCAATAATGGAGTTGGTAGAAGAGTTGAATGAAAAATTAGGTACGTAATTGGGATTATGCAAACGTAAAGTCTTTATTATACCATAATTTCAAGTTCTTATTTATATCATTTCTCTTTTAAGCTAAGAAAGAAGAATCATTCATAACTGACAAATAAAACCGATACACTATTTTCGATCAAGCGTTAGTAACACATTTCTGAGAAACCTGCCTTTTAACGACATATTGATAGAGTATTGATTTTTATGCAAAGACAATAATAGTCTAATAATTCATGATATTATGTACATAGAAAAAAATCTATTATCGTAATTCGTGTTTCTGTCATATAATCTTTCTTTTCTCTGATTAGCAAGTTACAGTTCATGTGATACCGAGCTCTTAGGCTTATTGTCACTTGGTATTGTTGTCCGGACTAATAACGGTAATAAATTTTGCTTGTAATAATGCAAAAAAATATTAATAAAGTTGCACTATTTTTTATTATGGAACAATATACACGATTTTATGCTTCTACCGAGGTGAATGAGTTTTTAGCATAAAAAAAATTATATATTAAACACTTGCCTGCGATTAGCATAGGGAAAGTCTAGATTTTGATCAGCATGTTACACAAATATTTATATTAATTTTACAATAGCGTTCAATTGATTTATGATCGTCCATATGACAAGTCACTAAAATGACTAAATGATTGGTACTGAAATTTTGCAGGTATGTTCTTTCAAGCCCTTACTTTCGTTTGAACACTTTTGATCCCACCTGATCTCACTGTCATTGAAGTTTATGTAGAAAGTATTTTTTATATTAATATACCGAAATTGTAATAAAAAAAAATATTTAAAAACTTATTAATCAATAAATTGAAAAGTATATAACTTTTAAATTTTTTATTGTTTTCAAACGAAAAATCATTTTATTTATTTTATTAAAATTTATTATAGAATTAATATTAAACAATATATGATCTCACAAGATCTTATATTTTAGAGAGTCTATATAGAAAGTATTTTTTAATGTGGAATATAACTGGAACTATTCATATTTATAATAATAAGTTAAATATCAGTGAAAATAAAGTGTATTTTTAATAAAACTAACTTTATATACAATTTATAGAATCTATAACCTTTTGAGTATTTAGAAAATTCAAAAGGTTATAGATTCTATAAATTGTATATAAAGTGTATTTTTAATAAAACTAACTTTATATACAATTTATAGAATCTATAACCTTTTGAGTATTTAGAAAATTCAAAAGGTTATAGATTCTATAAATTGTATATAAAGTGTATTTTTAATAAAACTAACTTTATATACAATTTATAGAATCTATAACCTTTTGAGTATTTAGAAAATTCAAATATTTTTAGATGAGAATTAATATATATATTTTTTATCACTTTATATGCAGAATTATACAAAATACAGTATAATTTTTTAACAAGTAATAAAATATATTTTAAATAATAAATAAAATTTGAACTTTGGCTTTGGAATCTAAAGATAATCTCGCTAATCACTTTTAATCACCTGATCTGAATCTTAAATTTCTATTCGTGCAGATCAATCACGATACTATTGATCATCAACCAATAAAAACAAACTTTCTCTATGCTCCTGCGATTTAGATATTAAGTTATAATACATATAAAAATACAGGACAAATAAAAATCTATGGATAATCATCTCGTGGTGTAGTAACTGTTGTACTCCCTTCCTTTAATCTTTGAGATGATGTCACTGTACCATGATACAGCAGAGATAAGTTAGTAATTAATAAATTATGCAAAAGTAATAAAGTTTCTATAAATTTATATACAACCCTTCCATCTGAAAATTGTACTGGGATTTCAACAGTCTGGCGTACCCAAAAAAGTCCATCGTTACATTCTCTCCATAATTTAACATCATCATCGATCTTTTTTTGAGCAGTACAAATTAAGTGGGAACATTCAACATACATAAGTTCAAAAATTGTTTCCCGATATTTTGCAACAAACATGATATCTGGACGTCTCCCCATAAATCCATCCCCTTTTCTATTAGCACTGGCAACACTTTGTTTTTCTGATGTACTAATGAAAAAGGAATCACCAATAGGAAGATTTTTTAACGTTGCTCGAATTACTACATAATAGTATAGCTTTATTATTCTTCATGCAGGCGATAAATTTTTCTCATCAATGAGTTTGTAAGATAAACTACACTACTGCATAACAGTCTATAGCTTAAATATCCCTCCACTGTCAAGTAAGTGTTTATCGTGAGATGGTTAATAGGATAATTAAGCTATTTTCAGTATTTTTTACCAATCCGCATTGAAATATTTTTTATACTAGACCACACAGTATCATCATATAATCACAAATAATTACAGAATAAAAAATATGATAATTAACCTGTGAAAGAACCTTAATAAGTTTTAATTGACGCGAGGGACTATTTGGGTTTGAAATACTAAAATATCCTACAACTCGGTCAACAATTGATCTTAGCTCGGTCTGTGAGATCCATAGGTTTTCTTCTAATCCTTGATGAATAACTGCAGTGGCATTTATATGACGTTCTTCTGCGTTGACCAAGAAATTATAAATTTTTGTTTGTAAATCGGTAGACATATTTAGTAGATATTAGTTTCATTGTATAATAAAAATATAGACACGAATAAAACTTTTAACAACACCGATATACTCTCCTTTTAACGTGTCTTGTTATTTCCTTTTTAGTATCTCGACCCATAAATTAAGAAGTCGGTATATGCACGAGAACAAAGAACACACAGGGTGCGAAGTTTACAACTCATATGTATATGTTCCATAATTAGTTATTTGAATGTAGGTAAAGAAGTTCACGATACTTTCCTTTTACCACTTTTCATTATTTCACCAAAGAATAGATTAGGAAAAAAAAAGGTAGCGTATGCACAAGAACAAAGAGTATGTACATATCTCGAGTCGATTATTCAAACCAGGTTATCGATATCCCTATTTGTAAAAAGTACAACATATCGGATTAGTTTTACGATAAATATGTGTCAGAGACACTGGGCTTTGCCCATAAATAGTAGAGCAGTAAAGCTAATAAAAGTATAAAAAATGATATTATATATCTGTTTTTGAGATGTTTTCACACAGATATGCAGAATGTAAGGGGCACTAATTAAATTTGGTAATCGGTATATCGCATAACTAGATATGCATGTAGATTCTATTATATTCGAATTTCTTCTATGATACATATCATATGATAGGTTAATAATTTTAACGAAGATGCCAAGTTACACAAGTTATTACTTACCATAAACTGAAAATATATCGTGATAAAATTATGTGTTAATAACCGTAGTTAAAAATGATTCGTTTGTCATCATCTTCTCATGTTAAAAATCTCACAACTATTACCAGTGCAATTTACTTATGGAATAAGGGCACTTACGTGCCTGAACCAGTTCTGGTACTTATATCCGAGAATAAACTATATGCCCGAAATAAATTTCCTTTTCATGTAACAATCTCAGTTGGACCATTTGTTGATTTCATATGTTCTGTCAATCGTCATGAGTAGTTGTACATAACTAGTTAATATCGATACAAACGATTCTATATAAATATCTGAACTCGAGATTCTTTACTTTTTCAAAATTTTAACGACGGTCCATCGGCAAAATAATAACGAAGTTAGGCTCGGAGAGCCATTTCTTTAAAATAGTGTCAGTGGTAAAGTCACGGGTCTCCGACTCAAGATATACCTGCCGCCCAAATTCAAAATCCAAATGCCAAAATCCCAAATGCCAAAATCCCAAATCCCAAATCCCAAATTACAATTAGTATTTTTTGCCGAAATCCCAAATCCCAAATCCCAAATACTAATAATTTGTGCATTTTGGTGTCCCAAATCCCAAATCATTTGGGATTTGGGCAACACGTATAACTCAAGACACATATATTTTTTTACAACAAATTTTATCATAACAAATATGTATCTTGTTTATAAGTCAAATACTTTGCATGTAAAATTTATGTGTTGGAGACACTAGTTCCACTATTACTCAATATAAGTCAATATTAAAGTTCAGCCTTACCAGTTTGAATTGATAAACTGGAGAATCACATTGATAATATAACCCGCCTTTTCATGGCCAAGCCTACTCGAAGCTAAAAAAAAGCAGATAGCATATACTTCTTTGTCGATAATGAACAAACGAAGTGTAGTGAATTGGCGGGATATCGACAAATAGAAGATAATTTTGAGTTAGATCTGAGGAATAGAGCGTTTCTATCTGAGCTAGAAAGATTAACAATGTTCTCAACAGTAGATAGTTTCGATTCTGTTCCTTTATATTCTGAAACGCTAATCGACAAAAATTGAATTTGGTTTTAATCATATATATCGAACTAAATCTGATAGATCAAAATACCTCTAAATATACTTGCCAGAGGCAGTTACTCTGTAACTAAATCTCATATAATCGTTAAATATGTCCAGAGCACATTATAATATAAATAGAAGAATTGAAATAACTGGTGGACATAATGTATGATTCCATTAGTATGATCTTTGACGGAGAAACACCCATTCAGTGGGCCTGTCGTGTTAGAATTGCTTTTCGAGACTTATTAGGTCCAGGAGGTCCACGTTCCTCATTTCACCAGTATTGCCTTCACGCCACATATATACAAAGTGCGAATTTTGATAAATCCAATTATAGTAGGGGTATATTATATGAGAATGGTACTGCAATATGTTTTCGATGCATAAAGCTTATGTATGTCAATGTAAATTTAAGTTCAAAGGCAGATCCATTCGATTTAATGAAAGATCATTATGATTATGAATGCTTAAAACCACTAACTGATTTTGGTCGTGCAAGGGTTATACCATCAAATTCACGTCTTGCCTGGAATAGTTTACCAAATGATAATACTCCAGAAGAAAAGAAATTTCTAGGTTTAACTCGACGTAAAGTGAAGAATTCTGAAACTTATGATCAATTCAAGCTACGTGTTGCCAAATTAATTGCTGAATGTAATAAATATTCTTATAGATATCCAACGCCTAATATATATTATAGGGAATATTATATTCCATACGATTGTATAGGTAACAAGAAAGACCAATTACAATATAAATTCCGAAAGCGACTTTTAGAAATAGAGGTATAGTATTTAATCGATTATATAATCTAGTCACATAACCTATTTATTTGATGTATTATATCTATTTATTTTAAATAAAACCATCTAAGGGCTAGTACTTTAGAACTTTATTTTTTGTTATCAATCAACAGAAATTAAAATTGCAAAAAGCGAAAAAATTACTTGCATGTCTGAAGTCCCAATCTATTCATCCAATTTCAGAGGGGAATCCCAACCAAGACGTACACTTAAAGGATCATCCACCACTTTAGTAAAATCGAATACTACAAAATCTTGATCTCGCAAATGTTTATCAATAATCTTAGATGCTTTTTTTGGATCATCTGTATATTGGCGTACGATTCTGCTAATATCGTCTCTAGACCCCGAGCCCCGGAATAGGCATAAGTGTGAGATATTTTCACGAATAATTTTAGGTATTTGTGAATATTTCTGGCTCACATTAGTGTTGTTAACGGTCCGGCTTGGTCCGACTTGAGACCCAAGTCAAGCCAAACCGTTAGCAAGTCAAGCTGAACCGGACCGAACCCCATCGACTTGAAAGTACAAGTCAAACCAAGTTGGACCGAACCGTTCAAGTCAATGGGGCCGAATGGGGTTGATGGGGTTGATAGGTTAACTGACCCCATCAGCCCCATCGACTTCGATTACAAGTCAATGGGGTTGATGGGGCTGATGGGGTTAATGGAATTAATTAATTCAAAATTATTATTATTATTTATTTTCCATCGGTCCCATCAACCCCATCGACTTTGATTATAAGTCGATGGGGTTGATGGGGTTGATGGGACTGATGGTTAATCAATTAAAAATTATTATTATAATAAAATAAAATGAAATATAAAAATAATAACACATGATATAGTTCAACTTAGTGTTGTTAACGGTCCAGCTTGGTCCGACTTGAGACCCAAGTCAAGCCAAACCGTTAGCAAGTCAAACTGAACCGGACCGAACCCCATCGACTTGAAAGTACAAGTCAAACCAAGCTGGACCGAACCATTCAAGTCGATGGGGCCGAATGGGGTTGATGGGGTTGATAGGTTAACTGACCCCATCAGCCCCATCGACTTCGATTACAAGTCAATGGGGTTGATGAGGCTGATGGGGTTAATGGAATTAATTAATTCAAAATTATTATTATTATTTATTTTCCATCGGTCCCATCAACCCCATCGACTTTGATTATAAGTCGATGGGGTTGATGGGGTTGATGGGGCTGATGGTTAATCAATTAAAAATTATTATTATAATAAAATAAAATGAAATATAAAAATAATAACACATGATATAGTTCAACTCTATCAGTCCCATCGGTCCCATCAGTTCCATCAACTTCAATTAGAAGTCGATGGGACCGATGGGTCAATTAAATTTATTAATCAAAAATTATTATATTATAAAATAAAATAAAACGTAAAAATAATAACATGTGATCGGCCCCATCGGTCCCATCGACTTACCATCGACTTGGCGACTTGAAGTCAAGCCAAACCGCAAGTCGATCGACTTGAAGTCGAACCGGACTGATGACTTGAAACTCTCAAGTCGAACCGGTTCAGCCCCATCGGTCCGGTCTGGTTCGGTTCGGTCCAGCTTGGACTTAACAACACTAGCTCACATATATGGGTGAGATATTTTGATGCCGGCCACTAATGAAGTACGGAATAATTCGTTCTTGTACTTTCTTTAGCTCAGCACATAAATCCTCAAACACGGCAACTGNGGCTGATGGGGTTAATGGAATTAATTAATTCAAAATTATTATTATTATTTATTTTCCATCGGTCCCATCAACCCCATCGACTTTGATTATAAGTCGATGGGGTTGATGGGGTTGATGGGGCTGATGGTTAATCAATTAAAAATTATTATTATAATAAAATAAAATGAAATATAAAAATAATAACACATGATATAGTTCAACTCTATCAGTCCCATCGGTCCCATCAGTTCCATCAACTTCAATTAGAAGTCGATGGGACCGATGGGTCAATTAAATTTATTAATCAAAAATTATTATATTATAAAATAAAATAAAACGTAAAAATAATAACATGTGATCGGCCCCATCGGTCCCATCGACTTACCATCGACTTGGCGACTTGAAGTCAAGCCAAACCGCAAGTCGATCGACTTGAAGTCGAACCGGACTGATGACTTGAAACTCTCAAGTCGAACCGGTTCAGCCCCATCGGTCCGGTCTGGTTCGGTTCGGTCCAGCTTGGACTTAACAACACTAGCTCACATATATGGGTGAGATATTTTGATGCCGGCCACTAATGAAGTACGGAATAATTCGTTCTTGTACTTTCTTTAGCTCAGCACATAAATCCTCAAACACGGCAACTGTACTTCGTTCTGGAGAAAATTTAGTTATATCAGGAATCTTATCTGATGGTATTCTTTTAAATGTTACATCTTCTCGATATTGTTTTGGGGCATTCGCAAAGATCTGATAACTATCTTGAACTAGTTTCCATTTTGGTTCGAAATGCTTACCTATTAATACAAGGTTATCGTTTTTGATATAGCGATTTTCTTTCTTACCTTTAAACAATCGTTGTAATTTGTTACCTAGCATAAGATTAATCACCATATTCGTTTTTCCACTATTGGAGCCTCTACATACCAGTAATCTAAATGGGGGGTCAGGTAAAAACTTATTACCTTTCATTCATTCTGAAGATTTGCTAGATGTTTCGTCGATATTATATACAAATATGGGCATTTTTTCTTCTTTCATCCCAATTAAGCTAAGTAATACTATTATATC
This sequence comes from Diversispora epigaea, assembly GCA_003547095.1. Taxonomy (NCBI): domain Eukaryota; kingdom Fungi; phylum Glomeromycota; class Glomeromycetes; order Diversisporales; family Diversisporaceae; genus Diversispora; species Diversispora epigaea. Next base: position 266,168 of record PQFF01000036.1, read on the forward strand.
AAAAAATAATAATTCAGTTAGCTCCATTATAATGATATACTTGACTCACTATTCGCATCTGAATACTAACCAAAAATATCAAGAGTAGGATTTTTATTCTGCGAGGTTATGATTGCATTTGTGCTGATTTTTTCACAATCCTCAATGTTAAGTTTTTGAAGATTACGTAAATTTGCTAATGCGATCATAGATACATCACTAATATTACAACATTCAATTTGAAGGCCTTCAAGATTAGGACAAAGCTGTATTATTTTACAAACAGACTTGTCGGATACGAGTTCACACCCATTAAGATTGAGATATTTAAATTTTGGGTTAGATTGTGCGATTTTTTTAACTGATGTATCAGTAATCTCTTCACAGTTCTCCAACACATATTTTTGCATATTTGAACAAGTTAAAGTAATTGCGCATATACCTTCATCTGTTATTTTTTGGCATCCGACTAAACTTAGAATGAGAAGTTTTGAGCAGGATTCAGCAATCTGTTTTAATGATGCATCGGTAATATTACTTTCTCGTAAACCAAAATATTCTAAGTGTATACAGTTTTGTGCAATCTCGATTATAGATGCATCAGTAATATGTTTATTATATCCCAATTTCAAGTAACGAAAATTAGTACATAAGCAAGCAACTTTTTTCAGTGATATATCAGATAGCTTAAAAGATACAAGTGATAGGTGTAGAGATGGTAGGCACAATACGAATTGAGCCAGGAATTTAGCCAGATTTAATTTAGCCAATTGAGCCTGGAATTTAGTCACGGCGCAATCAAGCGCAATGGCTAAATTTTGACGCAAAGGCTAAATAATGGCGCAATTTTGATTGGCTGGCGCAATTATAAAATTTATTAAATAATTATTTTTAAATTTTTAAAAATAATTAATTTTAACTTTAATTTCAAATCAATTTTACGTAACTAGAAGCGATTTTCTACTATGATATTTCTATGACAGATCGAAAGATCTGGTTCTTAGCTACAAGATGATATATATTTCATTTCTGTAACATTAAAATTGACCAAATTATAACTATTTTAAAACAATATATTAAAATGTTAATATCAGTAAAATTAATTAATTCGTGATCCGGCTACCAATCAGTGAAATTTATTAGTCAAAAATGGGGAAAATTTTGTAAATCACTTATAAAATTTTTTTGAAAATCCATTTTAGTGATGAGATATCACTAAATTCATGTAACTTTATGAAAATATTATATAATTTATTATAGCAGTAAAACCTCAGTTTTCATATTTACTAAAAATTTCTCCTTGANACAAGTGATAGGTGTAGAGATGGTAGGCACAATACGAATTGAGCCAGGAATTTAGCCAGATTTAATTTAGCCAATTGAGCCTGGAATTTAGTCACGGCGCAATCAAGCGCAATGGCTAAATTTTGACGCAAAGGCTAAATAATGGCGCAATTTTGATTGGCTGGCGCAATTATAAAATTTATTAAATAATTATTTTTAAATTTTTAAAAATAATTAATTTTAACTTTAATTTCAAATCAATTTTACGTAACTAGAAGCGATTTTCTACTATGATATTTCTATGACAGATCGAAAGATCTGGTTCTTAGCTACAAGATGATATATATTTCATTTCTGTAACATTAAAATTGACCAAATTATAACTATTTTAAAACAATATATTAAAATGTTAATATCAGTAAAATTAATTAATTCGTGATCCGGCTACCAATCAGTGAAATTTATTAGTCAAAAATGGGGAAAATTTTGTAAATCACTTATAAAATTTTTTTGAAAATCCATTTTAGTGATGAGATATCACTAAATTCATGTAACTTTATGAAAATATTATATAATTTATTATAGCAGTAAAACCTCAGTTTTCATATTTACTAAAAATTTCTCCTTGATAAATTTAAAGAAAAAAAGTTTACTCAGTGAAAACTGTAGATTCCTGTTTAGTGCCGATCTTTACTGATTGGTATATGGATCACGAATTAATAATTTTATCTGATCAACCTTTTATCACGTGACCAAAATTGCGCCAGTCAATCAGAAATTGCGCCTGAATTTAGCCAGAAAAAAATTAATTAGCCTTTGAGCCAGAATTTAGCTGGCGCAATTTAATTAGCCTTTGAGCCAGAATTTAACTGGCGCAAAATTAATTAGCCAAAGGCGTAATTATTGAGCTAGCCTTCATATCAATTGAGCCTTCCACCCTTAGATAGGTGTTGTAGATTTGAGCATGAATTCGCGATTATACATAAAGTTGTATCCCCCATATTAGTTAATCTACTGGATCGTTTTATACCTCTACTATTACATGAAACAATGATAGATTCCAGAGAACAAATTTGCGCAATTTCGCTAATATCTCTATCAGATAAACTACAACACCATTTGATTTTTAGATGGCGCAAATTAGGACAGGATCTAGTAATTTTATATAGCTCATCACTAGAGACCCTATATCCAGAGAGATGAAGTTGAAATAAATACTGTGTGTGGTGTTTTATTTCTGGAGGAATGGCACTTTGTACTCGATCCTCACACATCACTTTTTTAAATTTTCTCTATCGCATACACGATTTTTTTAGATCACTAGCAAATTCAACTCTTTTCCATAATATAGGAGCAGAGCAAAAATACCATAGCCGGTTAATGAATAAGGTTGGATATAATGTCTTATATGTGACAAGGTATGAGAAAATTTCGGTTAAAAGTTCAGGCAAGACAAGTGGATGAAGTTTATTATATGTCATACTTAAGTATCTTTAGATACTAGCTTTGCTATCTTATAAGTTTATTCTTTATCGCATAAATAACCTTTTACAATGAGTGTATTTTTAATGAATTCGTATAAATCGGCATCAAAGCCAATTTCGATGAGATCTATACCTTCTCTTTTGCATATTTCCCGCTTTTTTTCATCGCGTTTCCTTTGCTTATCCAAATCATCTCATTTTTTATGAAATATTGCATTCTGATGAAAATGTTAAGAACCCTGGAATTTGTATGCCAATTTTAGTTCCTCATTATAGCCATCTAATTGCATCCCATTCAAAAATGATGGTTTATACAATGGAAACTTCTTATTCAACAGATTCTCAAAAATATATTTACATCTCCGTTCATTGGTGTGATGGAAACAAAGTGGGCACCATTCGAATTTACGCTCTAATATTTCTAATGGATATTCAAACTGATGAAGTCCATTTTCACATGTCCAGAGGTATACATCGAAGCCATTTATTTCGTCAGTTTTCCCAAGACTATACTTGCACGCAAAATTATTTTGGGGTCCCGAAATTGTAATTTTGGGAAAAAAAGTTGAAATAGTTTTTCATAGAAGACAAAATTATTTTACTTAAAACCCGAAATTTTTTGACTACCTAGATTTATTCTTTGATTGAAGATACACATAACTGGATACTTTTTTTACTTCCATATATAGAATGGATTCTGCATAAATCTCAAAAAGTCGAAATACCTTAAAAATCCAAAATCAATTTTGGAAATATGTATACCCAAGACATTGACCATCACGCTTCTCTGCGTATTTATGAGCCTTATCCATTTTATTACACTGGTTGAATGAACAAAAATCAGAATCCTATTGATGGCAGAAATATACATAAATCGGACATCCTATTTGTGAAAATTCATAAATCAGAAATTCCTATTTATAAATCAGAAAAAATCGACTGCCTATATTTAATAAATCTTAGCAAATTTAGCCATCAATCGGAATTCTATTCATAATAAAAGCATCCTATTTTTTTCCATTCGACCAGTGTTAATAACACAAACGAAATTAACGGATCTGGAGTGAGTATTTTCTTCTAGTATACTCTGGGGCGGATATTGAAACTTTTCTAGATCAATTAATATTAATTCTTCTCACACAAATCTCCGTTTTGGTGTGAACTCATCACCTTCATGATAGTATAAAATTGGTTCATTTTTTGTTACAACAATTTTGCAGATAGTATGGAGAGAGGGCGAAAATGTGGGATCTGTAGCTCGTCTTTGATTTTCTATACCACCCTCCCACTCTGCATTAGCAAGTAAATAACAAACGGTATCGCCTTTTTTTAACTTATTCTCTTCATTTTTTCCAACAGGACGCTTGTAGTTTGTAGATGGCCTAGATTCTACTCGTTCTAACCGAATGGCCAGCTTGGGGGCTAAACCTCATTTCAATGAACCCGGGGCTCTAATAAGGCGTGTAGGATAGTTATTAAGGTGTTCAATAACTTTTGGTAAATACTTAACCTATGCTCTTATTGATCTAGGGTCTTGAGTTCTACTTTCGACAGCATATTGGATTTTATAGAGAATTTTCGAGAGCATCTGATTAAATCTCTCCACAATTGCCATACCACGATGGCTATATACACCAATCACTCGAATTGTGACATTATGCTCTTTCATCAGTTGGCTTGTCCGCCCCGCCCATTCTTTTTCGCCATCGACTTGTAAAAGTGTTGGATAAGTAAGAGGATTACTGCGATCATTATAAATTTTCCTAAATGCCTTAGCAACCTCTAAACTTTTCTTTGATGTTAATGGAACTGATGCTTTGAATCGACTAGAAATATCCACTACATTGAGAACTGCTATCCATTCTTTACCTTTGTAATGATCACGAGTAAGAAAAAGTATATCAGCCATGTGCACACAATTTGGTTTATTAATTTTCCCATAACTCACTCTGGAAATGCGTTTTGGAGGTGGGACAAATTTCTGCCACTCATTTTGATTTGTGAGTCATTTTTTAATTTCGGAAAGCTTAAATTTATGCCCTTCTTCCGGCATGCATCTCTTAACACTTTTGTATTGGAGAAAAAACCAGTGGGGCAATAATATAAATCACGCAATATAAGATTTTTTTCAATATCACGAGCTTCATTAGGATCTATAATGATACTAGGATTACTCATTTTTGTATAATATATATAGGCGAGGTACACAAAATAAACAAGTAGGCATATTTATCGTTATTTCACGAAGGATGTGATCGGTGTATATATAATACATTTTGATGGATAATCTTGTTGTAACCATTAAGAAATTACGCATTCAGATCCAGAAAAATGAGGATTATATTACTTACCTGGAGAAAGAAATCACTACAAGGGATGATGAGATCGACATTCTCCGGATACAGGTAAATGATCTCAAAATAAGACTTCGGAAAGCAGAGGCAGATGTCCAATCCAAGGAAAAAAATTTATCTGCTCTCGAACTCCAATTAGAAGAAATGGGTAAAGATATTTCGTTGCTTCAACATAGACTTCAAAAAATAAAAGGAGAGATGTCACTAACCACCCCAAGCACGTCAACTAATGTCTTTACATTAATAGATGAAACAAAAACTAATATTAGGGTTTTATTTGATTCTGTCAGAGGTGAGAATGATCTGTTAAACGACAAAATTGATAATCTACAGACCCAGATCGAATTAAAACTTACACAGATACAAAACAAGTGCCACGCGTATGAGTATGAAAATAGGTAACTCCGAGAAGGGCTGGCTCCAGAATATGAGACAGAAATAGGGTGCCTCCAAACAACTATAAACGAGCAGAGAGACTGGATAGATGAACTGGGAAATGAAGCTCGAAATTGGTATCAAAGGGCTAATCAGTTGTAGGGTCGTTATGATACTGTTCTAAATGAAAGGGATCGATACAGAACGAAATGTTTCTAACAAGAAGAAACTCTTAGGGGGATACACAAAAATATGTCCCATGATGGTGCAGATCAATTGTATTTGGAAGATAAGAATGCCATTTTAAAAGAGGAGATGCATGTAGCTAGTTTAATAAATATTGCTCTACGAGTTAGACACTTAATTCTTATGAATAGAGGACATATATTATGGCAAGATGCAAATAATAGAGCACGATATTATAGATGCAAGTATCATTTGCAAGTACAACAATTGCGACAATGTCATAATGATAAGGTTTTCCTTCAATTTTGGTATGATCGTGTTGTCCCAAGATATGAAAAATGGAAAAATAAAACTCATGATTCCTGACAATTAATTTTGAATTTGAATCAACAAATTTTTGCGCTTCAGAATAATCCACCTATAAATAATCAACATAGAGGAATGGCAGGATACCAACTACCCAAATTTCATAGAACGGCAGGTGAAGATCCAGAAGAATTTATTACAGATTTTTGCCGATGGTGTGAATGTGCTAATTATGACCCAGCTGTTGGGCGTGCTATGCGAATCAGAATCGAAGGAATTTTTGAGTCTTGTCTTAAGGATTACACAAAAGACTGGTATGAGACCAATGTCAAAGGTAAAAATTAGGAATTACAACATCTTAGTGCTACTTTTGGTGCGCACGCAGATCTCAGTGTTATTAATGCATTAAATAACAATGCAATACGCGCTTTTGCTGTTGACAGGTTTAGAGGGCGAGCCTGTACCATTCGAGACACTGCTCCTGCTGATAATAACCTACCTGCTACACTATTAGTTCCAACTCATACAGTATGGGATGAAGACTGGTTAACATCGGGCGGTCAACCCACTGACTTGGGTCCGAATGCACCTAATGCTGTCAACAATCGTAATATTATAGCTCCAGGTATTCGGATTGGTCAGATAATAGATCATTTCAGGCGTGCGTTCCTCACCATCACTGCCCAAAAATCGGAAATACTATTTCAAACTTTAGTTCAAGGCTCTGAACCAGTAAATCGTTTCTATGTGAGATTGAAAAGATTGGTTAAGCTTGCATATCCAACACTACCAGAGACGAATCAAGAAGTAATGATTAGACAGCAATTTTTTAAAGGGATTTTGAATGAAAATAAATTGGAACTAACTCTTATTGGTCTTGAAAATCCACTTTCTACTTTATTACCGAAATTAGAAGAAATTAAAAGGAATAAAGCTGACACAGGTCGAAATATTAAAAATCGGGTATCTATCTGTCACATATCGGGTACCCGACTCGTGCCTAATTTCGGGTACCCGATAAGGCTCCGATATGTGTAAAAAAATATTTTCTACACTTATCGGGTACCCGATATGTCACCGATATGCCATATCCTACACATATCTGTCACATATCGGGTACCCGATAGTCTAAATACCCGATAAGTCCCCGATATGTGTAGGATATGGCATATCGGTGACATATCGGGTACCCGATAAGTGTAGAAAATATTTTTT
>PQFF01000036.1:273428-286277 GCA_003547095.1 Diversispora epigaea
AAAAAATATTTTCTACACTTATCGGGTACCCGATATGTCACCGATATGCCATATCCTACACATATCTGTCACATATCGGGTACCCGATAGTCTAAATACCCGATAAGTCCCCGATATGTGTAGGATATGACATATCGGTAACATATCGGGTACCCGATAAGTGTAGAAAATATTTTTTTACACATATCGGAGCCTTATCGGGTACCCGAAATTAGGCACGAGTCGGGTACCCGATATGTGACAGATAAGTACCCGATTTTTAATATTTCGACCTGTGTGAATTGACATTAGGTGGTTATAATCCTGAATCTCACCCCGTAACTTCTCGATCACGATCTAAAGCTAGTACAAAAAATCTTTATATAACAAGTAATACAGGTTTGATCGCAGAAGAAATTGAAAATATGGTAAAAAATATAATGGTATCTTCATAATCTTAATCTGTTTCTACGCAATCAGATCCTCAACTACAAGGTGGAGAATTAGTACGACCCAGTCAAATGGAAGTGGGTAAAACATATAGAGATCCAAATTTGCGTTTGAATGATCAAGAATGGCTTCGGATGGATAACGCATTAAATCGTCTCAGCACCACAGGTAACAATACATCTTACCTACAAACTCTTATGGAAACAATTAGTAAAGGAATAATCGATAAAATTTCACCTCTCCTACCCAAGAAAAATGGAGGGAATGCTTCAAAAAATGTCGAAGTCGATTCAGATGAAGAACTAGCCAACCTCACACAAAGGCAATTAAAATTGCATATAGCTAAACAGGTTAATAAAGTTGTAAAAAAATCATCCCAGCACAGGTGCTCGAAGTATGGTAGAACTGGACATCATTCAAATTCTTGCAAATGTCCGAAAAATAAAAAGAAGAGCAGATCCAAGAAAAAAGGTAATGTTAATAAGGTTACTCTAGATTCAGGTTCAGATATTAACAATTCTTTTAGTACATCAGGAAATTTTTAAGGACAAATATATCCAGGTTTATTCGCTATTAATAAAACTGAATTATATCTGGATATATTCGCAATTTATCTGAATATAATCTGAATATATTCGGTGTAACATATGAATTAATCCGGATAAATGCGGATTAATCCGGATTAATGCGATTTATGCGGATAAACCTGGGGGTGGGCAATTATATCCGGATATATTCGCCTTTAAAAATTTCCTGATGTAGTGATTCTGGATCTGATTCTGAGACAGGGTCTGATGCTGAAAATGTCTCCTCCGATTCTGAGTCTGAAAGCAATGTCAAAGTTCATATTACCAAGGCAAAAAAAAGTAAAGCAGGGTAGTTTGAATAGCAGAGCTAGTCCCAAGGCACATAAACCATTTTCTGGGAAGAAGCCCAAATCACGTAAAACAAAAAAAAGTTACCCTTGAGCAGAATATTCAACGAATTTTATTAGAAATACTCGAAAAGGTCTTACTTTCGTATCAGTTGGAGAAACTTAAACCTGAGAACAAAAACTTAATCACCCCAGATTTTACGAATTACAGGGNAATTAAAATTGCATATAGCTAAACAGGTTAATAAAGTTGTAAAAAAATCATCCCAGCACAGGTGCTCGAAGTATGGTAGAACTGGACATCATTCAAATTCTTGCAAATGTCCGAAAAATAAAAAGAAGAGCAGATCCAAGAAAAAAGGTAATGTTAATAAGGTTACTCTAGATTCAGGTTCAGATATTAACAATTCTTTTAGTACATCAGGAAATTTTTAAGGACAAATATATCCAGGTTTATTCGCTATTAATAAAACTGAATTATATCTGGATATATTCGCAATTTATCTGAATATAATCTGAATATATTCGGTGTAACATATGAATTAATCCGGATAAATGCGGATTAATCCGGATTAATGCGATTTATGCGGATAAACCTGGGGGTGGGCAATTATATCCGGATATATTCGCCTTTAAAAATTTCCTGATGTAGTGATTCTGGATCTGATTCTGAGACAGGGTCTGATGCTGAAAATGTCTCCTCCGATTCTGAGTCTGAAAGCAATGTCAAAGTTCATATTACCAAGGCAAAAAAAAGTAAAGCAGGGTAGTTTGAATAGCAGAGCTAGTCCCAAGGCACATAAACCATTTTCTGGGAAGAAGCCCAAATCACGTAAAACAAAAAAAAGTTACCCTTGAGCAGAATATTCAACGAATTTTATTAGAAATACTCGAAAAGGTCTTACTTTCGTATCAGTTGGAGAAACTTAAACCTGAGAACAAAAACTTAATCACCCCAGATTTTACGAATTACAGGGAACCGGCTCCAGATCTACCTGATTCAGATGAGGAAGAAGAGATATTGAACGATCCCATGGAAATTGATTTTATTCAAAGAAGGGATCCAGCTATAGATATTGCAACTGCAAAATGTAAAATCAAACGTTTGATAATTCCGGCCGCCGGTTTTGATTCTTGTACTAATTTTCCAATTATGACTGAGGATATTGTTAAACATGCCAAGTTAGTAATTGATACAAAAGAAAAACATAATCTCAGTGGAATTGCTACCACCCATACTGAATCTATTGGGATCGTTCGTAATGTTCCTGTGACTTTTGTTCCAGGTTGCACCATACATTCTGATTTTGCAGTCGTTAAGTATCGCAAACCAATGTTAATTTTACCTAATACATTGCTCGATAAATATGATTATGATTTACTTGTATCAAAGCATGTGTTGAAACTCGTATGCAATAGTAAGGAACATCTCATTCCAGTTAATATGTATCCAGTCAAAAATAAGCTCGAAGTGAACTGTGTAACTGCATCTCAGGATGTTAAGCCTCTGGTACCTGATCAAATTTCACAGGAGACAGATAGGGATGAGGATAACAATGTACCATTCGACGAGTGGTGCGCTCCTGAAGGTTTTAGCTTAGATTCTGACGATTCGACTTTAAAAAAAAAATGCATGAGCTATGAGGAACTGGAAAAATCACTATATGAAGTTCTCAACTCCAGGTTTAAATTAATCGAACTCAATAAAAAATTGCGACTTCATAGAAATAAGCCTGAAGACTCTTATGAGAAGGTTGCCAATACTGATACAGAAAAGGCAAAGATAGATTAGTTGAGATTTAAAAATCTTTTAGACTCGCGTTCGGCTTCTTCTGCTTCTCTGCGTCCACGTTCGATTAAAGTATACATCTCATCTTCTCCTACTTTTTTTGTCAGTTTATTGACCGTGACAATCCCATTGATAACATGTACCTTGGCACTATTTTCTTGAAATGACTCTTCGAGTCTAGCTCCGCTATTAGGTAAGTCAGAAATTTGAACAGATTTATTGCTTTGCAATGGGGCTATACCCCTAGATCTTAGTTTTCTATTTTTAACCCACTTATCAGAAGTAACATTAGAATTTAGATGTAGGTTTGAAGAACCATGATCCCTATTAATTAGATGCGTTACAAATGCTGAAGTCTGACCATTAGAATTTTCAGCTATACTAGCTTGGTCAATATTTGGTAAGTGCGATTCAGGTATAGATAAATCCTGATTTAGGGGTGCTATTGAAGAAGCTGAGCTTCGAGTCTTCGACTCATCTGTTACAGGCCGATACTATTCTATCATACCAATTTCTTGTCCTTTCCAAATTCTATAAAAATGATCATTCGTCATAAGGTATTTTTTTTTTAATTCCTTTAAAACCTCAGTTTTGGGTTTTGCATCACGATATTGCATAATAAATTTATAATCTTCTGATGATAATGGAATTGCATCAGATCGCATACGTTTAACCATGTTAATATTTTTACTTTGTAGAAATATATGTCTTGACACTAGCTCCGCTATAGTATCTATAATATCCATAATATTTTTTTTTAAATTATTTATACTACGTATAGTATCCATAATTAGTATGTATAGTACATATAGTATTTATAATATGGGTAACTAGTACAGATAGTATGTATAGTACACATAGTACATAAAGTACACTTAGTATACATAGTACGTAAAGTATACTTAGTATACATAGTACGTAAAGTACACTTAGTATACATAGTACGTAAAGTACACTTAGTATATATAGTACGTAAAGTACACTTAGTATACATAGTACATAAAGTATGTGTAGTGTATACATGTCGTCAAAACTAATTTGGCCTTGACTCAACTCTTAAAATTTCAATTTTTAATTGCGTCTGACTCAACTAATTGCATCAATCACTAGTAAAAATCAAAATTTGCCTTGACTCAACTCCAATTTTTCTTGATTTTAATTGCGTCTGACTCAATTCAATAGTTTTGACGACATGTATAGTGTAGTGCACATAGTATATGGAGTATGTATAGTACACACTGGTCGAATGGAAAAAAATAGGACAGTTTTATCATGAATAGGATTCCGATTGATGGCTAAATTTGTTAAGATTTATTAAATATAGGCAGTCGATTTTTTCCGATTTATAAATAGGAATTTCCGATTTATGAATTTTCACAAATAGGATGTCCGATTTATGCATATTTCCGCCATTAATAGGATTCCGATTTTTGTTCATTCGACCAGTGACATATCTTGCACGATTTATCTGTAATTTTTTATTATATATATTTATTACTAATGTACATAGATGGGAGAACAGAACCTTGAGAAAGAAATACATCGTATCCTCCAATCCTCTTCTAAATTGCATGAATATAATAGTATGTTGCGGGATAAATGTATTAAGCAAGAGCAAGATTTTGATCGAGAAAGAGGGGGGTGGGATCGGGAAAGAAATAAGTGAAGTCAGAAACTAGGAGGGCCAATACCGAGATTCAGAAATTACACACCCATAATCTCGAACTTATTGATGAGGTTATGCAACTACAGAGTGGAAATGCTAGTAAAGATATCTTGCTTGCAGAGTCCAAGGTTAAGAATGTTACAAANCAAAACTAATTTGGCCTTGACTCAACTCTTAAAATTTCAATTTTTAATTGCGTCTGACTCAACTAATTGCATCAATCACTAGTAAAAATCAAAATTTGCCTTGACTCAACTCCAATTTTTCTTGATTTTAATTGCGTCTGACTCAATTCAATAGTTTTGACGACATGTATAGTGTAGTGCACATAGTATATGGAGTATGTATAGTACACACTGGTCGAATGGAAAAAAATAGGACAGTTTTATCATGAATAGGATTCCGATTGATGGCTAAATTTGTTAAGATTTATTAAATATAGGCAGTCGATTTTTTCCGATTTATAAATAGGAATTTCCGATTTATGAATTTTCACAAATAGGATGTCCGATTTATGCATATTTCCGCCATTAATAGGATTCCGATTTTTGTTCATTCGACCAGTGACATATCTTGCACGATTTATCTGTAATTTTTTATTATATATATTTATTACTAATGTACATAGATGGGAGAACAGAACCTTGAGAAAGAAATACATCGTATCCTCCAATCCTCTTCTAAATTGCATGAATATAATAGTATGTTGCGGGATAAATGTATTAAGCAAGAGCAAGATTTTGATCGAGAAAGAGGGGGGTGGGATCGGGAAAGAAATAAGTGAAGTCAGAAACTAGGAGGGCCAATACCGAGATTCAGAAATTACACACCCATAATCTCGAACTTATTGATGAGGTTATGCAACTACAGAGTGGAAATGCTAGTAAAGATATCTTGCTTGCAGAGTCCAAGGTTAAGAATGTTACAAAAACAGAGAAGATTAAATCGCTTTGGAATGAGATGAAATTATTGAAAAGTAAGTTAGCTTTATCCTAGAAAGACTCATCAAAGAAAGGATCTGAAATCGAGTCTCTCAAGTCTAAGATAGTTGAACTAGCCTTGAAAATTAGTGAGCTTGAGTGTTTGAAATCGGAGGATATATCTCGATCTGTGATTGGTGGGGATGACGAAAAAAATACACAAAACAAGGGACAAAGTTCCATATCGAAGTCCAATAATAGCGAAACTAGTGTCAAGACACATATTTCTACAGATAATGATCTCAGTCAATATTTAACAAAAAATAAAAATATGGATCAAGATAACATAGCTAATGCTAAGGCATCTGAGGAGCAAAGCCTCATTGTTCCTACAATAAAAATCGATACTATTACACCGACTCATGATGTAGACAAACCCAACTTTATATCTGAATCTCCAAAAGTTGATACCGAGATTATTCCCAAGGTAAGTGATGATGAAACTAATAAAGATAGGGACAAAGTTCCATGCTACAATGGTGACGCCTTCAGCTTGCAAAGCAATAATATGCTAGATGTATGGATAAAACCTGATGCATTATCAATTATACCAGAGAATGTGACCTACATTTTGCACAACGGGAAAATAATATATCCGCAAAGCCTAAATCACATCCTCAGATTTCGGTGGGAGGGATAGAAGCTATTCCTATCGTGGCAAGCGCTTTGGCCATGCCAGCTCCGCTGATGTCACCTCTATAAGCATATATCCTTCTTATCTTGTTAATCATTGCAGTGATATGGTTCGTGATATTGAGACGTACATGGGAAATGAAGAGAAAAAGTGATCGATTTTGGGATGCGTGAATCAGATAATAGAGCTATTTATTTGAACTGGGATATTATTTATGTACGAAAAAATATTAATAATAATGTATAGGTATCTTAGTAGATTGTAGGAATCTTAACCAAGAATACTTAACAATATAGGTCAGGCCTTATAAGGCAACTCGAAGAGTTATGATATTATCAATATTCGTTTCCGATGAGTCATCTTTTTTGTTATCATATGTCTCAACACATCTTCACTTCACATGATGTATAGAATATATTAACTGATTCATTCCACGTTTTTTGAAAGCTTTCAAGTATTAATCGATCAGCTTCTGATATATAAGGTAAGGTTGATTCCTCACTAATTATCTCTTTTTTTCGCATTGTTTCAAAAAATCCTATCTTATCTGAAATTTTTATATGTTCTTTATATCTCATATGGTACACCAACTTCTGGAAGAATAGATCGTATTTCATAGCAATTTTTGCGACAGTATCGATATATTTCGCGAGATTAGAGTGTATAGAATTTATGATATCTGATGCAATGAGAATTTCTATACGTACCCCTTTCTTGATGTCTAATTCCCTTCTTTTTATTGTTTCAATATATTTTACTAGATTCTTCCATATTCTGGAGATTGGATCACCACATATAAAGTGTTCGTAATTAATACAATTCCCTTGGAGAGCCTCGTATACATTTTCTATCATTTTAGATAACATTACTCTTGCTTCTTTTACGACTTCTTTATATGCACATTTGTATGCATACCCACGATTAGATATCATTTTAGAATCAATCCCGTTTATCACATTTATCTCCTTGATATATGACTCAAACCACTTCTTGGCCTTTTCTTGAGCATAACTATCGATTTGTTTATATTTTTCATCTAAATCCGTAATTTTCATGATTTTGTCAGTAGATAGTGGTTCGTATTTTTTATCATACATAATAAATCGGGCGCAAAGCGCTTTAATAGTATTTTCGAAGTAATGGCATAAATCTATATTTTTACCTTGTTCCTTAGCAACATCTATAAATTCCATCTGATCTGCTTTTCCTGGTTTAAGTTTTATACTAGCTAAATCAAAAATTTTATTAAGTTGGACCACCACATAACTAAAACGCTCACCTGGATCTGGAATCTTATTTTCGTATTTTTTTCTTATCCGTTTTATAAAATGTTGAACACGTATATTATTTTTATCAGGTTTCCACACAACGGTTTCTATAAACTGATCAAAATTCCATTGATTGGGATTGGTTATAGCTTCTTTAAGAACATTTTCAACAATTTCGTGAAGAGAACGTGTATTATTGATATTCATAGCCCCCTTCATGATTCGATCTCCTATAGTTCTAAAAAGTTGGGATTTGCCCTGCTTTACCGTATTAATACCTTTAATGAAAAGGTTTTCCGTTGATCCAAAATTTGGTTTATCTTTGTGCTCAATTCCAAAATATTTTTTCTTACCGGTAAAACAAACTGGAAATAATACTTCCTCATAGGCCATTTTAAGATGATTTGAACCAGTTTTTAATTTGAGAAAAGTATTTACATCATTACGTAATTTCTTCATCACTTCCATAATAATTTCAACTATTTTGGTCCAATACTCTAACTTTGAAATTACACCTTTTCCATTATTATATGTAAGATCACATTCTTTATAATATTTGTCGGAAGAAATGAGATATAAAGAATCGGTATCACCATACTTGATTCCAAAACCTTTCTTAGTTACGTATTCAGTAACGAACTTAATAATATACTGTCCTGCTGTTGTAACACCCCCAGCTAATACTCGAAGAAAGAGTGGGGATTTGCTATTTCCAGCTTCACCATAAAAGGTATTCATAAAAATCTTAATAGCTTTCTGCTTCGAATCCAAACAATTATAATCAAAACATATAGAGCTGTACTCTGAGTTTAAACTGTCTGGAACATTTTTACATTTTTTCTCTATTGAACTTTTTAATTTTCCGAGTTGTTGTTTTTTCTCACCCAATATATTGAGTTTTGATTTGAGTTCCAATCACTTATTTAAGAGATCTACTAATACAACAGGATATAACTTTTTTTTTTCTGATTGATTATTATGCTGGACGCACCAAACATTAAGTATGCGATTATTGAACGGGAATTCAATCTCATATAGGTCATATCCTTTAGCACGTACGATATCCGCATCTTCACGATTTAATATTATTTTTTCAGGAGAGAGATTATATGCCATCATAAGGCTGGGGTATAGGGATGCAAAATCTAAACCTGTTACCGGCCTTTTACTCTCAATACCTTTCTTAGGTGGAAAAATATATGCATCACGATACTTTCCTTTTTCTATATTTTTACATACTCTTGTATTAAATACCACGTCACACTTGAAAGCATAGCCACCTAGAAGATTTCGTACCTTCATCCCATTTGCATGATAATGTGAGTTAAATAGGGATATATGGGCTATAGAAGCAACTTCTCTGTATTCATTTATTACATTATGTGCGACCATAAGTTCTTGACAACTTAAAGCATCTTTAATGCAATACTCAGCTACTTTATGCATTCCCTCCACATTTGCAATTTCATAAATTTTATTCATGGTGGGTATCGGCATATCAATTTTGTTCACAAGACCACATTCCTGTAAATAAAAATTCAGTGAGCTATGTTTTTCTACTTTTGATTGAGGATAAAGTTTCATAAAAGATACACGAACATTGATTGGAACACATCCTGGTATTTTTAAAAATGTAGATTTGAAATTTTGGTCGGCATCAATTTTAATTTCAATTGCCTTTCTTTTAAATTCTTCCTCTTTGTAGTAATCATCATCATCATTCTTTTGTATATACGTTTGAGGTTTGCTGTAGAAACCATTTTTAGAAGTTTCGCCTATCTCTCCATAGTAATCGTAGTGTAAAATTTCTTCAACATTTTTCCGATATAGCCCTCCTGATATTCGTTTCCACACCCATTCAAGGATATTTAAATTTTTAACTTTTTCGATAATGAAAGGTCAGTCATAATCGGAATCACTAAATCCGAGTTGAATATCGGAAGTAAAGGTTTGCAAACAGAGAGCAAAGGCTTTCAGTAAATTAATTTGGTTACCACATATTATTGTAATCCTATCTGGGTCTGGTGATGTCTCGATATCAACAAGTCATATTTTTTGTAATGCTTTAGCATTATCTTTTCAATGCAAAGTCATACAAATCATAAAAACATTATCCTCTTTATAATTCGCTCTAGGAGGTCGAGCTAATTTACGTGTACTATACGTCTCGATATCTCAAGTAAGTACAAGTGTGTGATCTCGTATGAAAGCAGAGATAGGGAAGCAAGTATTTAATGATGTGGGATCTTCTATACCCGGGCATGAGCTCCGCTCTATAGGATGGAAATTTTTTGCAGATACATGGAACGCATGTGAACAAAATTTAGAATTTTTGTTATATGTATAATTATTTATCATCGACCATCCCGATAATGAGAAACCGTATTCACGAGCTACTTTTCGATAGTATGCACTTGTATCGTCTGAGGCGGTACTATATTTATTTTTTGTCCGGAGCGAAGCGAAGGATCTTATATGTCTATGCACTATGATAAATTTTGATCACAGGTGTTTCTCCGCACTCATGTGATATTTACCCAATAAGATCGCAATTTTATTTTTAGAAAAAAAAAAAAACAAAAACAAAAAAACAAAAATAAAAAAAATACATTGTCCTCTTCTCTTCTAAGCTTTAACTAACTATGTTATTCTGAGACATTAAAATCGACCGCTGTTCTTCAGCCTTTCTTTCTTGCATCCTTTTGCAGCTTTTAATGTGAACATCTAAAATTTTTATGCTCCGGACTTACAACGGTTCCCGTTTCTTAGTACGTATAGATTTCATAGCATTTTTTCTTTCTTCAGTAGTGGTTGTAAAAATGCATAAATATTGTTTTTTATTCGCATTGTAACCAAGGAGTGGAAAAGCTTTAACATGTTCTATTTTGTATATACCTATAGCGTCGGAGAGAATATTCCTTATTTTCGCTTCGAACGTGTTTGGGACTTCCCCATTTGGCACANTTTTGCAGATACATGGAACGCATGTGAACAAAATTTAGAATTTTTGTTATATGTATAATTATTTATCATCGACCATCCCGATAATGAGAAACCGTATTCACGAGCTACTTTTCGATAGTATGCACTTGTATCGTCTGAGGCGGTACTATATTTATTTTTTGTCCGGAGCGAAGCGAAGGATCTTATATGTCTATGCACTATGATAAATTTTGATCACAGGTGTTTCTCCGCACTCATGTGATATTTACCCAATAAGATCGCAATTTTATTTTTAGAAAAAAAAAAAAACAAAAACAAAAAAACAAAAATAAAAAAAATACATTGTCCTCTTCTCTTCTAAGCTTTAACTAACTATGTTATTCTGAGACATTAAAATCGACCGCTGTTCTTCAGCCTTTCTTTCTTGCATCCTTTTGCAGCTTTTAATGTGAACATCTAAAATTTTTATGCTCCGGACTTACAACGGTTCCCGTTTCTTAGTACGTATAGATTTCATAGCATTTTTTCTTTCTTCAGTAGTGGTTGTAAAAATGCATAAATATTGTTTTTTATTCGCATTGTAACCAAGGAGTGGAAAAGCTTTAACATGTTCTATTTTGTATATACCTATAGCGTCGGAGAGAATATTCCTTATTTTCGCTTCGAACGTGTTTGGGACTTCCCCATTTGGCACAAGAATATCAAAGAATACTCGAATACCTTTAATCGTTACTACAGCTTTTTGCCCATTAATAAGAGGGCCATATAAACGCAGTACATAACAAGACAGCCCTTTAACCTTTTCAGTCGATTCTTTCACATCAACAGTCATAAATGGAATATCTTCTCCCTTAGCTAATGCTTGTTCAAGAATTGCAGTTAATCCGTCATCATACTTAGCAATAAGTTCATCGCGAGAGAGAATACCTTTCAAATAACCGCCACCAAAATAGTGGAATATGTATTGAAGTAATTGTTCTGACTTTCCATTTTTCGAAATCTGTAATTGAGAATGGGCGTTGGGCCCCCGGTGGTAGAACGCCCCACTCTCTCCATTCTCAGACTCAAATTCTTCAGCATTTTCTGGGCTCTCTGATGTGTAAGTCTCCTCACATTGCTCTTGATTTTCAGGAATGGAGATCTCGGTCGGCGTATCGGATGATACAGAGCACTGAATTTCAGGTTCTTCAGTATATGCTGGCACAGTGGGTGTATCGTGTTCACTTTGGATAGACATGGTAATTCTGTTGGTATAATTAACCGGAGAAAAAAGTTCAAAATGAAAATTAATTCTAAAGAATAGTTATCAGTAGATAATTACATATCCAAAAATATATAGATATGGGATTTTATCGTTGTCCTTATATTCTTAGAAGTGGGGAAGTATGTGATCGGGGGTGTTATCACCCAAACGGGTGCAAAGTTCACCGAAATTCACCTATTCGTGTGCCTTGCAGAGAATGTGGTCAGTTAACTTATTCTAGCTATGAATTTTGCGATACCCATGCAAATAAGTATCGAAGATGGGATCATTATCATCGGAAAAAGTTAGAGAAGTTGGCCCGGAGCGGACCTGAGGTAAAAGAGGTTTGAGTGAGTTAGTATCAGAGACACATATTTTAACATAGGTATGTCCAAGATTTTTCTAGGACGGATGTTTCTCTGGACGGGAAAAAGATATCTGGCGACATTTTTGAGCCGGGAGAAGAAGTTTTAGACTACCCGTCCTACTTGTCCTACTTGTCCGGGTAAAATGACCGACTTCTTATATTTATGTTTCTTTTTTTATTATAGGTATAACGTATATAACATATATATATAACGTATATAGCATATATGTAATGTATATAATGTACCATATATGTAATGTATATAACGTACCATATATGTAATGTATATAACGTACCATATCATATGTATTATACATGTCGTCAAAACTAATTTGGCCTTGACTCAACTCTTAAAATTTCAATTTTTAATTGCGTCTGACTCAACTAATTGCGTCAGTTACTAGTAAAAATCAAAATTTGCCTTGACTCAACTCCAATTTTTCTCAATTTTAATTGCGTCTGACTCAATTCAATAGTTTTGACGACATGTATAATATGTATGTAACGTATCATAGGTAGATAAGTTATATTTTTCCTAGATTATTACTTTTTACTAGGACAAGTAGGACGGATATATAATAAATATAAAGGAACAAGATAAAAAAGGATTTTAAATCTTTTTCCTATACCAAATCCGTCCAGTTAACTTTTTTTTT
>PQFF01000341.1:7448-24901 GCA_003547095.1 Diversispora epigaea
ACTTTGTAAAAAGTTGCGAAAATTTTCGAAAACTGTGTGAAAAGTTGCGAAAATTTTTTGCGGAAATTTCCGAAGGTGTCGGAAATTTGCGGAAATTTTCGAAGTGAAAATTTGCGTAAATTTTTACCTATTAAAATTTCCTGATGTTGCATTTCGGTTTCCAATCCTTCTCTTGTTGCTGCTGCTGCTGCTGATGTTAATGCTTCTGATACTTCCGGAGCTTCCGAAGCAGATGTTCCTGTTGCAAAATTGGAAATCTCTCTTCTTTTTTTTGCCTTATTACTACTTAATCTTCCAGATAAAAGATCATTAACTCTTTTTTTATTTTTTTTATTTTTTTCTTGATAAAAGCTAATTAAAGTTTTTTGCGACATTACGAAAATTTTTAGATGTTCGAGGATTTGTTTTAAATAGATATTTAAATATTTATGCAAATATTTTGGAAAATTTTATGGTAAAGTTAGAAAAATTCTGATTCTTTATATACATTTTTTTTTGCATCCCATTTTTCTAAATTTTCTAAATTTTAATAATAACTTCGAATATTTCCTAAATGTATCATCATACTTGTATTATCTTTCATTAGATGTCATCCTTCCTTTCTTTCTTTTGAAACACATCATTCTAATTAATTTTGTAAATCATCTTAGGATACATAATTATGAAATAAAAAAATAATATTATCGAATATTTCCGTATACATATTTGAAAATTCATTAAATAATTGTTTTTAATTAAATTCCTACATGTTAAAAAGAAACCAATAACTAATAATAAAAAGAATAATAGGGATGATAGAATTATTGAAACAAAGAAATAAAGTAAATATCGCATTATATATATATTAATATAATACGAAACTTCATAAACAATACATTTATTAATATAATACAAATAATACAACAATAATTTATAATAATATACTATAAAATAAAATATAATGCAAAATTAAAATAAATATTTATTTACAAAGTATTCATTAGAAAAAAAAAAAAAAAAAAAACTCTTTCTGGTTATCCGTCTGTCACTCAAATTCCGCAGTAAAAAACTGAAGTGGGTATTTATGAAGTTACGAAAGGCAGTCTAAGTCGGAGGTTAGGTAGCAACCGGATAAGACTAGAAGACGTTGGGGCTACTTTTCTTAAATACTTATGAAGTTTGGTCGGCGGAGTTGGTTCCAGTTTCTTCGCAGAAGACGTAAACGGCGAAACTCTCTAAAATTCTTGGAAAATAGTCTTGGAGTGCAGAAGCTTTAGGACGAACCGGGGCAGGACGTAGGGGCCAGCCTCTTTTTTCTGGGTTGGATAGTTTGTTTTTGAACGAACAGAATAAACGAAGAAGTTCTCCTGGAGCTGTTTGACTCTCGTATATATTGGTTATGGGTCTGCGCCACAAAATTTTTCCTCTTTTTCATGGAATACTTTTTGGGGGGGAATGTCAAATTTCGGTTTGACCCTGAATCGTCGATCTTGTAGATCCAGGTGGTGACGCACTGATGAAATTGGGTGATACGGTGGTATCTAAGGTGTGATCGGTGGGGCTGAAAATTTCTGTGGTGGTACGGTGGTACTAAGGGGTTGACAGGGGGTAAGAATGTGTGATGTGACGTTTAGTTTGTTGGACGGGGGTGGGAGTTGTTTTTAATGGTTGATGGGTGTGAGTTGGGTGTTAGTAGAGGATTAGTTGTTGGGAGTTGGTAGCGGTTTTTAAGGGGAGTGTTTCCGACTACCTTATATGAGTGATAAGGGAGGAGGTGAGATATGTGAGCTGATGATCTTGCCATTTCTGCCAAAGTCGGGGGATATACCTTATATGAGCGATAAGGGAGCAGTTTTTTGATGTGAGCTGATGCGAAAAACATTTGCGACTTGGTATCCTAACTTCCTTTTTTTTATCGAAGGGCAACTTCGGGACCGAAATTTTTTTTTTCAGATAATACCTTTCTAGGGGTAGAAAGGTGGAAAAAAGTTATCTTATGGAGGCATTATTCTTAAGATATCCTGTATTCAGATTGGCTGCAGGGTCTTGGGGGTGAGGTTGAGATAAGTTGCTATGTAAAATTGATGAGGACTTAGTTTTTATTCCGAAAGGGATAAATACGGAAAGTTTTAAAGTAATTTAAAATGGAGGGAAATCTGAAAGTTTTACGTCGGTGGCTGGTCAAACGGTGGCGGTTGAAAAATACTTAGCCTAGTTAGTTTTTATTCTTCCTGTAATTTTTTAATAAATTCTAATTATGAATAAAGACGAGATCTCACTGATCTTTTTAGCTTACAAAGTATTCATTACCAAAATGTGTAATCGGAAGAAATATTGCAAGTCTCGTTAAACCAGGATGACATCAATGCCCCAACCGGGTCCAAAGCGTGGGAGACTTAGGTCGAAATAAAGTGAAAGGCACTTACCACCATCCCGTGTTGAGAAATATTTCGCCCCTGAAAGTTTTATCCGACAAGGGAGACCACTCTTAGTAATCATTAGGTGCTTTTATCTGTACTTATAATAATAATAGTGTTGTTTATAGTTGTGTTTGTAGTGACCTACGGCGATAGGTGTGGAGGAAATTTTGGGATTAGTTAATGAGTTGTGTTTGTTGGTTTAGTTGTTTTATTTGGATGTTAAATTAGTTGTTGGGAGTTGGTTGTAGTTTTGTTGGTAAAAAATGCCCTGTAGAGGTTTTTATATGATCTTGTTTTCCTCTCTTATTTTCAAATATTTCTTTTGTACAGACTCTGGTAGGGAAATCACTTACCATATAAAAGGGTTAAACCTTTTACAGTGGTTGGTCAGGCGGTAGTTATTTATAACTTAGTCAGGTTTTATTCTTCATGTATTTTTTATATAAAATATTAATAATGAATAAAGTCGAGACCACACTGGTCCAATTCAATTACAAAGTATTCATTAAAAAACTCTTTCCGCTTAACATTTTATTGACAAAAATACGCAGTAAAATTTTAGAAAAAGTTTTTATTTTTTAATTTTCGAGATAACCAAACATGAGCGAGAGCGTCAGCTCTAACACTAGGTCTAAATTAAAGGGTCCTGACCACGCCCAACGTATTAAAATATCAAATGAAAGACAAAAAAACAGTCCTTTGCAAAGGAAAGAAACAGTTTCAAAAAAGGTACAATAAAAGAAAAATGAAAAAACAACTATTGATACTACTCCAACTGCAGAAAATATGGAATATGAAAACATCCCCCAAGTAATCATTGAAACAACCTCCGGTACAAGTAAAGGAAAAAGAAAACTGGAAGATAATGAAATCGAAGAAGATACAATAATCCAAGATACCACTGAACAAAATGTCGAAGGAAACGTCCTAGGAGGAAATATTGAAGATAGCACCTGGACCACGGTCACCAATCCTAAACAAAAGAAGAAACAATTAAATCCCATTCTCATTGAAGATGATAAAGAATCTATCGCATCGTATGATACTGAAGATAGCAATCAAGCACAATGGAGAAAAGAACTTGAAGCAATGAAATATAAAATTTGGACTCACGTAGTAAAAGTCACGGGAAAAACTATGGGGGATAAAATAAGTCATATAAAAAGATCCTTCTATAACAAGGCCCAAGTAACTTTGGTTACCAATCAACTTTTTGCTAAAGAAAGAATGATTTGTGCTTTTTTTACAGACAAAGAACAAATGCAAACAGCGCAAAAAATAAATATTGGCATACATGAAGAAACGCCTACTTACATGCATAGGGCACAAATCTTCAGAATGAATCCTGATAAAGAAGAAAAAAAGGGAATTAAGTTGCACACTATATGAAACACCAACAACTTAAAGTAGATCTAGAACTCAAATTTGGAAAAGTTGAGCGATTAACGTTACGGCCAGCCTTAATGTGGCAATCGGCTATAGTAATTTTTGAGAAAGAAGAAGACGCTAAAAAAATCATTTCACAATGGTGCATTATCATTGGGGACGATTGCCTACGTGTAACAGGAATGAAAGAATCTATTGAAGATCTCATGTCACGGGGTCGATACGCAGCACGAGCAATAAATTTACCACCTGGTATCACTGGAAGAGAAATTTTCACTAATCTCAAGAAGCATGGAGCAGTAACCTGTTATATGCCAAGAACAAGAAATTATGTGTTGAGAGGAGAAGCAATAATAACCTTCGCCACTGAAACGGATCAACAAAAAGCAATCGGTTTGGTATGAAAGGTTACAGGATACGACATCAGAATTATTGATATTTCAATCAAGACGTGCCATAGATGCCATTCTACGGAATATCTAGCCAAAGACTGCCCACGAACGCAACAAGACTTACAATACAAAGAAAAGAAACAAGAACAATTCGAGAAGTTTGGCAGTATATACAAAAAACATAACCCGGGTTTATTTAATAATTTAAAACGCTCAGTTGAAAGAGCAACGTTTGCAGAAGTAGCAAAAGAATCTGGAAAAAGAAATAATTCGACAAAAGGAAATATGCAAATCAAAAACAACAGCAACGACAATGAAACGGACAGGTTATCTCGTATCGAACAGATGCTAGAAAATTTATCAGACTGTTTACAACNATGAAACACCAACAACTTAAAGTAGATCTAGAACTCAAATTTGGAAAAGTTGAGCGATTAACGTTACGGCCAGCCTTAATGTGGCAATCGGCTATAGTAATTTTTGAGAAAGAAGAAGACGCTAAAAAAATCATTTCACAATGGTGCATTATCATTGGGGACGATTGCCTACGTGTAACAGGAATGAAAGAATCTATTGAAGATCTCATGTCACGGGGTCGATACGCAGCACGAGCAATAAATTTACCACCTGGTATCACTGGAAGAGAAATTTTCACTAATCTCAAGAAGCATGGAGCAGTAACCTGTTATATGCCAAGAACAAGAAATTATGTGTTGAGAGGAGAAGCAATAATAACCTTCGCCACTGAAACGGATCAACAAAAAGCAATCGGTTTGGTATGAAAGGTTACAGGATACGACATCAGAATTATTGATATTTCAATCAAGACGTGCCATAGATGCCATTCTACGGAATATCTAGCCAAAGACTGCCCACGAACGCAACAAGACTTACAATACAAAGAAAAGAAACAAGAACAATTCGAGAAGTTTGGCAGTATATACAAAAAACATAACCCGGGTTTATTTAATAATTTAAAACGCTCAGTTGAAAGAGCAACGTTTGCAGAAGTAGCAAAAGAATCTGGAAAAAGAAATAATTCGACAAAAGGAAATATGCAAATCAAAAACAACAGCAACGACAATGAAACGGACAGGTTATCTCGTATCGAACAGATGCTAGAAAATTTATCAGACTGTTTACAACAACTAGAGGAATTCGTGGTTAATAATATGGAAATAAAAAATAAAACAAATACTAGCAGTAACAATAACAGACAAAAAATAGGCAACAATACCACCACCTTTACGGATAAGGAACCGGAAAGAAATTTTGACGACGATGATGATGAGATGGCATACAGCGATGAGGTCGCAAGCCATCACAAACCGGAAGAAGCTGAACAGTCCACCATGAACAAATTATTAGAGATGGTAAGCCAATTGGGAGGCCGGCAGTCGGAAATGGAAAAAATTATTACACAACTTTCGTCCGGCTCTTTTAATAATATGGGACAACCTGGTCAAGGATCCTGGACACAATAGTCACGAATAAATTAAAAACTAAAAATATATCTATGACAGAATACAACAAAAATAATATAAATAATAATTCGCATAATAATACGAACATTAATAAACAATCTATAAATAGTAATCTGGATACATTAAATTCAAATATTTCTGATTCGTTAAATCTTATTAACAATAGTCCACCTTCCATAGAACATATAAATTCCACTGAGCATGGCTTAAATACACACACCAAGGATAATAATATAGAAAACACAGCAGCACATAACAATGAGACACTATGGAGAATTGCAACACAGAACATAAGGGGAATAGGTGAAAATGTTAAACAACAGACATGGTGGGATTACTGTCTAGAAGAAAAATTGAACGTAATATTTCTCACCGAAACAAAGACAACCAAAGCTACTGAGAAAGGTATTTTCTCGGATCAAAAATCGCAAAGTCAAAAGGAAAAAATGACATACAAAACGTGGTGGTCGTCTATCGAAATAACATATAATAATAACTTGGGTTCAGGAGTGGGATTTATGATCGACTCCGAAATCTCCAAACACGTATACAAGATAGATACCTTCGAAGGGCACAGAATAAGCATTTTGCTCTCATATAGAGGAAACACTACCTTACAGCTGATAGGTGTTTATGCCACGAATCAATATTCTACAAACAACAGTCAATTGAACGGACTTAGGCCATGGCTATACAATCATATGTCGCAAGCTCTAACCAATAACTGGATTTCTATTGTTATGGGAGACTGGAATGCCACACCGAATCCGAGTGTGGACCGCTTCCCGACAAAACGGAAGACAACACCTGAAAATAGTTTAATACAATCGCTAATATATAGTGGATACCTAGATACATTTCGAACATCAATGGAGATATAAAAGAATATACATACCACCAAATACATAATAACGAAACAAAAAGTAAAAGCTGCATCGATACAATTTGGATAAACCAGAAACATGAAGCTCTTATCGAGGATGTAACCATAGACAATACCAAACTTGTAGCACACAGTGATCACTTATGTGTCCGGATAGAACTAAACACTGATCAATTTTGTAATGAGAATAATCAAGGGAAAAAATATAAAAAACTAAACTATCGNTATAATAATAACTTGGGTTCAGGAGTGGGATTTATGATCGACTCCGAAATCTCCAAACACGTATACAAGATAGATACCTTCGAAGGGCACAGAATAAGCATTTTGCTCTCATATAGAGGAAACACTACCTTACAGCTGATAGGTGTTTATGCCACGAATCAATATTCTACAAACAACAGTCAATTGAACGGACTTAGGCCATGGCTATACAATCATATGTCGCAAGCTCTAACCAATAACTGGATTTCTATTGTTATGGGAGACTGGAATGCCACACCGAATCCGAGTGTGGACCGCTTCCCGACAAAACGGAAGACAACACCTGAAAATAGTTTAATACAATCGCTAATATATAGTGGATACCTAGATACATTTCGAACATCAATGGAGATATAAAAGAATATACATACCACCAAATACATAATAACGAAACAAAAAGTAAAAGCTGCATCGATACAATTTGGATAAACCAGAAACATGAAGCTCTTATCGAGGATGTAACCATAGACAATACCAAACTTGTAGCACACAGTGATCACTTATGTGTCCGGATAGAACTAAACACTGATCAATTTTGTAATGAGAATAATCAAGGGAAAAAATATAAAAAACTAAACTATCGAATCCCTAGATTATGGAATCTAAAATTAGTCCATGAATCAGATTGGACCAATTTCACGTCACATATGAAAGACGACTTTGAAAAACTATTAGAAGATAATGTTATGACTGAATCAGTTAACGACCTATGGATTAAAATCAAAACGATCATCTTGGCATCGGGGAACAAATTCTTGCCCAAAGCCAAAGAACCTAAAGACCATCCTAACTTATCATAGCACAAACACCCGGAATTTTCAAAGTTAAACTTATATAATACACTTTATAAATCGGGCAATAAATTAGAAAAAGAAACCTCTCCGGATACACGTCTTCTCACGACTATAGAAAACGTTATAAAAAAATTTGATGATAGTTATAAGATCATCACCGACCCATACCCGATATACGGTACACCGGAAGAACGTTCCTCATGGATAGAACACATCAAATCCATCTGGGCATCATTTAGGAAAATTATTAAAAAAGAATTAATAAAAGCTAAATCCAGAGAAATAAAAAATAAAATAGAAACGCGACAATTACTCTTACACACGAAGCCTAAACAAATGATCACTAAGATCCTAAATAGAGACTACTTTAGATAGATTAGTAGAAGAACAAACTAACGGCAATAAAATCGTCATCACAGATCCTGCACATATAAAAAATAAAATTAAAGATCACCTTTTTAACTGGATGAAAGGGATTGAATTATCTCAAATGATATAAAATACCCGATGGGAAGATAGATACGAACCCGTAGAAGCTATCGACAGTCAAATCTATAACCCACTAATCACCTCGATAAACGTAGAGAAAATTAAAAGGGTAATTAATATAATGAACAATAATAAAGCTCCGGCCCCTCATTAATTTCTTATGAAATTTACAAACATTTTGATGACAAAGGATTAAATATACTCAGCAAACTATTCAATAATATTTTACAATCTAGCCAAGTTCCTCAAGACTGGGTATGCAGTAATATAACTTTAATACCGAAGCCAAAAAAATGGAAAGGAAATTTAGAAATCACCAGACCCATCATATTGATAGAAACAGCAAGAAAGATATTTACAAAAATTCTTACAATCCGCCTATCAGATATAATAGTACAAAATAATATTTTAACAGGTAACAATTACGCAGGACTTCCTGGAGGGCGCACATCCTACCCGATACACATACTTAACAATCTAATGGAAGACGCCAGGGAAAACAAAAAAGAAATGTGGTTGCTATTCCAGGATATCAGTAAGGCATTCGACTCAGTTGATCCTGAAATGATGAAACTAGCCATGAAACGACTCAAAATCCCTCAAAATATAGTGAAAATCATTAGCTATATAGAAGACAATCGAATCGCCCGAGGATTAACTGAATATGGCCCGACAGAGCCGTATAAAGTCATTAAAGGAGTGGACCAGGGTGACTCAATTTCACCACTACTATGGTGCATCTTTTATGATCCACTGTTGGCGGAAATTGAAAACCTAAAAAAAGGATACGAAATGGAACTTAAATGGAGGGTAGATATGTCACTACAAGAACAAACATGGGAAAAGAAAATGATTACATCCATGGCTTACATGGATAATACCGTCTGGATCACTAGTAATAAAACGCAACTAGAAGATATACTCTCTGTGGTCAAAGATTTCTTCAATCTCAACAAAATCAAAGTTAACGCATCGAAATCAGATCTCATTTTAATAAATGGAGGAAAGCACAACCTTCAACCTGGGATATCCTTCATGGGCGACCAAATCACTTCTGCGAAACCAAATAATGCCATCCGTTACTTGGGAGTATGGATACAAGGCAACAGGAAGAAATCGTACCAAAAGAAGTTAATAGAGGACAAAATTAAAACCACGACATCCATAATGATTCGAAAAAGCTTAACAGACAAACAAAGTAGATATATAATTAATCACGTACTGTTCCCGCAGATAGAATATCTACTACAAAACTGTATTTACACAGAAAATGAACTTAATAAACTTAATGCCAGAATTAAAATGACTTTCAAACGGGCATGTGGCTATGTCTCAAAATTACCAAACAGCGTACTATACTCTACAATAGGATACAAACTATATGACTTACACAACCGTCAACTGCAGTCTCATGCTACAGAATTAACAAACAGACTAAATAAAACAGACCTTTGCAATTGGACAACTAAAGTCAGATTACAAAAACTCCAAGATCACATGTGGACAACGGAATCGATATGGGATAAAAAAGTAATAAGTAAGTTTAAAGCCAAACATCTCAACTTAACTGGGGAAATTCTTAAATTATTAGCAAATAATGGTATAGAGATTCGGGTTAATGGTAAACTAGAATTCTCGGTTATGATAAAAGGAGGGAAAATTAGTATAGAAGCATATAAAAACTCAGACAAATGGTACCACCAACACAAAAGCAGTTTAAGGAAATATGGAGTTCTATATATTGAGCAACTACTAAACGCAGACCTGAGCAAGGTCTTAGCATTAAAACAAATTCACCAATATGAAATACCGAGGAAGAATCTATCATGGTACATAGATATAAAAAACGATCTAGAAATGCAGTTAGAAACTCTCAGGACCCAACTCGGAACTAACTCCATCAACCGACTCACCCTCATTGATAGTACAACGAAACTAAAAGGAAAAATGGTCACAATCCCTCACCCCACAGGTTCAATTATCGGAAAAGTGACACGTGAAAGAAAAGATAATGAACAACAAATAATCCTTCGCCACTATTTAAATGAAATAGAAGAGGATAAAGCTCGATCACCACTAACCGCTTGAAGGCTGCACATTAAAAAAGTCAATCGTTGAGGGACCCTCATCAAGCAGAGTAGCGACAATCTTACAATATTGCTCAATACCAGCTAATATAGAGAAAATAAGCCATCTACCAACCAGATATTCTGCCTATTCCGTAAGCAAAGCAGAAGATAAACGAAGGAAACTGAGAACAGTAATTTCGCCAAATTCACTCAATACATATCATGATAACATACCCAAAACGATACAATATAAAAGTCTTGATCACCGTATAAACAATTCAACTTTCTTGGAAAATATAATCAACTCCGATGAAGAAACAATGGGACATATGAAAAATATAATTCAAAAGTTGCAAAGACATAAAAATCTAGAAGTATACACAGATGGATCACTTAAAAAACTTAAAGCAATAGGATAACAAAATGTGTCTCCAGATCAACAAACAATGGGGTTTGGAGTAGTCTGCATTACAAATAACCCAACACCACAACAGTTCACATGGAAAGGGAAAATTAAAGGCCCACCATCTTCAACGAGAGCAGAATTATGGGGCATCTTCTCCATAATCTGGGCCGCATCTCATAAGTCAACAATCAAAATTTATACCAATAGCGAATCCTCAATTAAATCAATTACTGGATACATGAATGGAAGGAAAGAAAAACATTGGAGCAATTATTCAAATCCCATGGTCTTACAGACAATTAAAGAACTAATACTTATCAAAGAATTA
Organism: Diversispora epigaea; assembly: GCA_003547095.1. Taxonomy (NCBI): domain Eukaryota; kingdom Fungi; phylum Glomeromycota; class Glomeromycetes; order Diversisporales; family Diversisporaceae; genus Diversispora; species Diversispora epigaea. The sequence goes on from PQFF01000341.1 coordinate 18,343, forward strand.
GTCGTTGATCTCGAAAAAATCGCTACTCATCAAGGGCACCAATACAACGAACAAGCAGATCGGTTAGCGAAAGAAGGTGCAGATTCAATGTCCATATTCACCATAAATATGGAATATATCAATAGTCAACAATTTCACTTCAAATGGAATAATAAAGAAATAAATGCAGGAATTAAAGAATTCATAAAGAAAAAGTCAGAAGTAGAAACAGTAACTTCGTGGTTTACTCAACACCGTATATATAATTGGTTGAATCGAAACATTCGAAACGAGACGAATTGGCAATGGTCAGCTCAAATATGGCACAATACCAAAGTCACCAACACAGTAACCAACTCCAAAGATAGCTCATCCCGAGCCTTCTCTTTAAAATTACTAAATGAGGAACTTCCTACCATGAGCAATCTAAATTTAAGGAAATCCGATATTTATAAAGAAAAAACATGCCCATTTTGCAATAAATACAAAGAAACCAATATCCATGTTTTCATATGTGGAGACCAAGGAAAAAAATTAAAGATAGCTTTTCGTTCTGTTATAAAAAAATTATATTTCAAAGAAAAAGGGAATCAAGGTTTACTAGACTTAATGGGAAAAATAAACAGAGGTCACTTTATGAAAATAAATCACAACAGAGAAGTAATGGGAACTCAACCGACAGATAGATTCGAATTTAACGATCTCGCTTGAGATCTAATCCCAAAATCTATTTATAAACTTATAAGGAGTAAAGTGAATTCAATAGAAGTAAGTAGGAACATGGTCCTTAACATATTTCGGGAATGGAAAACACTCTTATACAATCGTTGGAAAACTAGATGTAAAGAGTTTCTAGTATGGGAAGATCAAAATAAAATAAGGGAAAGTGATAAACGAAGTAAAGGTAAAAGGGCATACATAAACCCGGACTATATTGAAAGTAAAACACATTTAATTACTATAGCAAAGAACATTGTTAACTATACTATAGATAGTTTGTATAAATTTAATTATAATATGCTTTCAAATATAAATTTTTGTTTAGACTTAGGCAGGGCTGTAGCCTCCCAGTAAAAGGGTAAAACCTTTTACAGTGATTGGCTAGGCGATAGTTATTTATAACTTAGTCAGGTTTTATTCTTCATGTATTTTTTATTAAATATTAATAAATGAATAAAGTCGAGGCCTCACTGGTCCAATTCCATTACAAAGTATTCATTATTTTTATCAAAGCGTGGAACTACATGAATTGTATCTTCGATCGCTTCTATTTCTATAAAATTGTACACCTCTACCAATCTCAATAAAGGACAGCCGTAAACAAATGGAGTTTCTTCAATAAAATCATACCATTGTACAAGTGCAAGATGCATTGGTGATTTATTTGGTAGTCTTATTTCTGTTATTAATAATGTCTAAATAATAGAAAAAAGTTAAGTAATCTACATTTTCTTATGAAAATTATTTAATAGTTAATATATACCTGTGCATAACAAATTCTTTTATCTGATAAATATTCAGAAAGTTCCTCCTCATTCATATTGACAGCAATATTACTAAACCATGGTCTATGGTGAAAATCATTTTTTGTACGTAAAATAGCACCATTTTTTAATATAATGGAACTATATATCTTTATTCGGCAGCCTTCGGCAGAAATTATATTCAAAATATTGAGATATACTTTCAAGCAATCAATAAATTTCTCAAAACCTTTTATCATTTTTTTATCCAAATTCAGATCTTTTTTATTTTGCTCAATCATGGATTCCGAAAGATCAAAGTCAAATAATTTTGCGGTGTACACGAAAGCCATTGGAGTTTTAGTTTTTCCTACACGATTTCGCGAGACAATTGCTCGGCGTCGAATCTAAAAATAAAAAATTATTAAATTTCGAAATATTTTACATTTTCCATTATTTGCTTTTCTACTTCTTTTTTATTACTGAGACGATATGAAATCTTCACATAAGTTTTATGTAAACTTTCATATGTTTTGATTGTATATCCATTTATTGCTCCATATTCCCGAATTGTATCGACGATGTGATAAATCCATGAGTGAAGTTTCAGAAATTTCAAATGAGAATTCGAAATATTTTGAAATAATTTAATGAATAGATCACCCCAATTATTGATTGCTTTCTATATAATTAAATAAATTAATATTTTATTTATGTATATCAACCTTTCTAATATCCTCCAGATAATTATTTTTACCTGAAAATTTTCCAGATCACTTTCTTTAAATTTTTCTGATCTACTCAGTAAATACATTTCATTCCATTTCACGTAGATTTCCGAAAGATCTTCAATTTGTAAATCATCGACATGATCTTCATCATATCTCTATATTCGCTTGCAGTTAATCGGGATAATTGTATCCTTTTTTTAAATACTTTTAATTGCGAATGTCTTGGANAATCTTCACATAAGTTTTATGTAAACTTTCATATGTTTTGATTGTATATCCATTTATTGCTCCATATTCCCGAATTGTATCGACGATGTGATAAATCCATGAGTGAAGTTTCAGAAATTTCAAATGAGAATTCGAAATATTTTGAAATAATTTAATGAATAGATCACCCCAATTATTGATTGCTTTCTATATAATTAAATAAATTAATATTTTATTTATGTATATCAACCTTTCTAATATCCTCCAGATAATTATTTTTACCTGAAAATTTTCCAGATCACTTTCTTTAAATTTTTCTGATCTACTCAGTAAATACATTTCATTCCATTTCACGTAGATTTCCGAAAGATCTTCAATTTGTAAATCATCGACATGATCTTCATCATATCTCTATATTCGCTTGCAGTTAATCGGGATAATTGTATCCTTTTTTTAAATACTTTTAATTGCGAATGTCTTGGAATATTCGCAATTCTTTCGTTTACTTTATTCAATGATTTTTTTTTCTTCAATAATTCCATAGTAAATTCTATTTGATATTTGAATAGACCTAGATCTAAGTGATGCATTCTATCTGGTACAGTGGTTGCATAAATGTTTAAATTTCTAAATTTAAACAAATAAGGTTAGAATATGCCCTTAAAATATATAAATATTTAAATATATAAATAAACAAACTTACGGGATGCTCCAAAAGTAATTATTGACTTGTTCCAAACCTGCCAAATTACTTGTATTACTATCAAAATANGGATAATTGTATCCTTTTTTTAAATACTTTTAATTGCGAATGTCTTGGAATATTCGCAATTCTTTCGTTTACTTTATTCAATGATTTTTTTTTCTTCAATAATTCCATAGTAAATTCTATTTGATATTTGAATAGACCTAGATCTAAGTGATGCATTCTATCTGGTACAGTGGTTGCATAAATGTTTAAATTTCTAAATTTAAACAAATAAGGTTAGAATATGCCCTTAAAATATATAAATATTTAAATATATAAATAAACAAACTTACGGGATGCTCCAAAAGTAATTATTGACTTGTTCCAAACCTGCCAAATTACTTGTATTACTATCAAAATATTCTTTCATATTTACATGGTTACGGAGTATCACTTCTTTTCTTATATCAATAAGATCTTCTCTTTGAACTAAACAAAAATGACAAGGATAATTCGAATTGGCTGATTTATAAGTTAACGAAAACGTGCAGGCTTCCGGCCAATCACAGATTATAGTGGATATTCTCGGAAAAAACCAAATATCTTTGTCATAAATATTAAAATCAACACCATCACCTTGGAATAATGGATCTAATAAAAATTTAATAGAATTATAAAAGGTTTCGCGAGCCAATTCCTTAAATTCAGAAGATTTCTTTTCCTTTTCATTTTTAGCAGATAAAATTGGGAGATATCCTAACAGTTGTTTCGCGTCTTCTTTGTTCCTTCTCCATGTGGGAATATTTCCAAGAGATATATATATATGATGTAATGAACTCTTTCTTAATGTATCAGTAGTAGTTGCATCTGAATAGAGAATGATTAACAAAATATTTGCGTGATTTGAAATTGATCTTTCTGCCCGTTTCCACCAATTTCTGGAATTTTGTTCTCCATATGATTTTTCATCCTCGATCTAACAATTTATTAATATAATTATTAATATAATTATTAATTATTAAGAAATTTCCGATATAAGTATTTACCTTCAAATTTTCATATCTAAACATCAAATTTTTTAATATATCAGATTTTTTAATATATCAGAATTTGACAAAAGGTTTTTAATACAGTTTTTAATGGGACGATAATGAACAAAGTAATCTTGACTATTATGAGTAAGTACGCAATATTTAGAATATGACAATTGTGAAATATTCATTTTATCCATGAACTTTCATCCAGTTTTGATGTTTTTTGGAAGAGGTGACAATTGAGATAAATCCGAATGTTTGTTAAAGAATTTTATAATTGCATTTCCAGCTTTGTTATTAAGATTATTTTCTATAACAAGTGCCATCAAATCCGCATATGTTTCATTTGGAAATTCTTTAATGTTTTCAACTTCAGGTTCTTCGTTGCTTTGTAAATTTGCGGGTAAAATTTCATCAAAGTTTTCATATTCCTCCGGAATATTGCTTGAATGTGATACGGATTCTTCATTGCTTTTAAACTTGCGGGTAAAATTTCATCAAAGTTTTCATATTCCTCCGGAATATTACTTAAATGTGATATTTCACCAAAAGAAATATCACCAGCATAATCCTGATCACTTTCATATTGGTAAAAAACTTGTGAGTTTTCTTCTCGAATAATTTGAAATTCATTTATGCGACTAAAATCTTCATCATCTAATGACATTTCGTTAACACTTGAGACAATATCTGAAATATCCTCACTAGATTCTTCTGTACTTAAATAAACAGTATTAATGCATCGATTAACATGCTGAAAGTATGCATTCCATGTTGAAAAATTACGAGGGCAATGTGGGCATTGAAAACTTGTANGTAACACAAAAATATTACATATGTAACACAAAAATATTTTGTTTATTTTGTTTATTTACAATGGTATACTCCTTGCCTCCTGTCTTTTGCCTTTGCTCTATTACTATTATATGCTATATTCTTTATATTTTTTCAAATCTACATACTTTAGGATGTAGTTATATAATATTGCACGTATTTTTTATTTTATTTACAATGGTATACTCTTTGTCTCCTGTCTTTTGCCTTTGCTCTATTATTATTATATGCTATATTCTTTATTCTCTCAAATATACATACTTAGGATGTAGTTATATAATATTGCACGTATTTTTTATTTCAATTTTTTTTTTCATTTTCCGTAATATTATTATTTTTTACTTGCATTTTCCGTAACATTACTATTACCTTTACATGAAATTATTAATACACTGAGTTTAAACTATAGTTTAACAACTCTAGACAGACATTTTTTTTTGTTTTATTTCGATAACGCTACAAATTTTATTTTATTGTCTGGTAATAAGGTATGTATGTATTAGTTGTTACTATATGCTATATTCTTTCGAATCTACATACTTTAGAATATAATCAAATAATACTGCACGTATTTTTNATAATTTGAAATTCATTTATGCGACTAAAATCTTCATCATCTAATGACATTTCGTTAACACTTGAGACAATATCTGAAATATCCTCACTAGATTCTTCTGTACTTAAATAAACAGTATTAATGCATCGATTAACATGCTGAAAGTATGCATTCCATGTTGAAAAATTACGAGGGCAATGTGGGCATTGAAAACTTGTAAACATTGTTTATATTAGAATATTAAAAAAGTTCAAATTGTTTCGAAAAAATCAATATTTTGTTTTAAAGAGAATTGAAATTATTCGACTTTATTTTTAATTTAAAAATTGTCAATGGTACTCTTTCATGGTACTTAAATATCTTTTCCAATATTTCAAATCTGTATTTTTATTTTTATTAATTTTCTCAGTAATTAATAAAATTTTAAATGTTTCTCTTTATAATTTCTATATTACATTCCGTGATATAAAAAGAATATCTTACAAATACTATATCTGTAAAATAAATATGATTTTTCGAATATATATACAACATTTTTTTTAATTAAAAAAGAAATCAAAATTTTTTTTGCCTGTTATAAAAATGGGGTATTAAAGAAAATATATAAATAATTCTCTTTATTTTGTAATTTCCTATATTATATTCTGTGATATAAAAAGAATATTTTATAAAAAATACTATATCTGTAAAATAAATGTGATTTTTTCGAATATATACAACATTTTCTGTGTTAAAACAGAAATGATAAAATTTGTAATACAAGGAAAAATATATAATAAAATTTGTAATACAAGAAAAATATATGATAAATTCGTTATATTGATGTAAGTTTAATAAATATTACCATCTTGTATTACATATGTAACACAAAAATATTACATATGTAACACAAAAATATTTTGTTTATTTTGTTTATTTACAATGGTATACTCCTTGCCTCCTGTCTTTTGCCTTTGCTCTATTACTATTATATGCTATATTCTTTATATTTTTTCAAATCTACATACTTTAGGATGTAGTTATATAATATTGCACGTATTTTTTATTTTATTTACAATGGTATACTC
>PQFF01000341.1:30558-44199 GCA_003547095.1 Diversispora epigaea
TGATGATGATGATGATGATGATGATGATGACGATGATGACGACGACGACGACGACGACGACGACGATGATGATGCTTTTTTATTTTTCTTTTTTGTCATTAAGTCGTAATAAAAACGACCTAATTGGGAAATTTCTATTAAATATATAAAATTATATTCGTTATTAATATTAATTATAATTTAAATATTATAAAAATTAAAATATTTAATATTACGTTTTTTTGTTATTTTATTTTTTTGATTTTTTTTTCCTTTTTTTTTTATTGCCTTAATGGGGGACGCGATAGAGAATCTTTTTGCTTTTTTTGCTTTTTTTGCTTTATGAGATTTGGTCATTTTGAAAATTGAAAAAATATTATTTTATTAACTATCTAATTTAATTCTAATTTAATTAAAATAATATTTTTTTAAAAAAAAACAAAGAAAAAAGCGATTCTTTATATATTCTATTTTTTGGGTAGTCGATCTTTAAGAATTACGTTATTCTTTAATATTTTTGATATCATTACGTTACTCTTTGATATTTTTGATATCGTAAAAATGATATAATAATATATTGATATTATTCTCATATAATAATTATTTCATCATAGTATTTTCACTTACTTAATAATTTCGTTCAATATTCATCTATAAAAATTATGTATTAAAATAAATTAGATACATCGGAGATATGATATTATTTACTTAAAATAACTTTTCTTTAAAAAAAAACCAAAAAACAATCATACTCCTGTATATATATTTATTAAAATATTTTTAATAAATAAACGAATAATAAAATTTATATATCCTTGACGCGTTATTTTCGTTTTTTTTTTTGTTAAAATTTTTTAGCTAAGAAAGTCAGTATCTGATATTTTATGAAAACCCAAAATAAAAATGAAATACACTTATCGGGGATTGGTCGTATCATATATTAATCTTAACATTATAATAGTTGTAATATATCTATTAATATATCTATAGTATATATAATATAAAAATATCATAATTATAAATTACAAGACTTGTAAATATATAATATGATACTGTTAATATTATCAGCCGCAAGGAGGTGTTGTGCTCTCAAGGAGTATTATGTGAGAGAGTGATATTTATGAAAAAAGGTATTTGTTTATTTTATGTATAATAGGATCAGAGATCATCAAGTTTGTGCTACACTATTAATATTATAATAATAATAAGTAATTTATATATAAATAACACGAATTATAATAAGTAATTTATATATAAATAACACGAATTATAATAAGTAATTTATATTGTGATACAAATTATAAAAGCGCATATATATATAATAAACATGAATCTTCTTAAATATTGAGACGCGAATTATAAAAAAACGCGTTAATTTAAAAATTAATAAACATAAATTTCTCAAATTTTGAGACACGAAAACGTAAAGCAAATTTACAAAAAATGTGTATTAGCGAAATTATATAAAAAGGGAAATATTATATTTTGTAAAATTTTTAGAACAATTTATAAATCATTTTTTTAACCAATTTACTAATATATTAATATATTTTGAAAAAATGTCTCTGTCTCAAAAATCAGCACCATTAACTAGCTTAGTTTCTACGAAGACATATAAATATGTATGCAATTGTCTATTGTGTAATGGTAAAGAAGTTGTAGCAAGAACTCAGGAGAAGCATGCTAATAATAAAGAATTGTGGAAATCTAAAAGTTCAAGAAAGAATCAGTTAGTAAGAATTGAATCAAGAAAATATAGTAAGTTTATTAAATTGCAACGTTGTTATTACCAAATCGGGTACCTGATATATCAAATTTTCATTTTTCGGATGCCCGATATATCAATTTTTATTTTGTGTAACATTTATTACCTTTCTTAGAAAATGAAAATGCATCGTTAATCACGAGTAGCAAGAAAAGAAAAAGAAGCTCCCGACAGTTCATTCCGGATGAAGAAACTGCTCGTTTACCTAAGTTAAAAAGGGATACATCAATAAGTAATATGCTTTCAGGAAAGGATCTTGATGATAAAATCATTGTGGCATCATCATCGCGATCCAGAAATGATCAATTTCATAATCCACTTATAGAAGAGACTCCTGATATATTTGATGATATGCTTTTGTATGATTTAGGTGATAATGAAAACAATGAAAACAAAGAATTAATTGATGACCTTGAAGAATATTGTGATGATGATAATGAATTAATTGATGACCTTGAAGAATATCGTGATAATGATAATGACCGAGAGGATGATGAAGAATTAAATGTGAATGTAGAATCAGAAAATGAGCACGAAGAAGTATTTGAAGAAAATAATTTATTTATTACACCTGAGCTAGAAGAAGAGAACGAAAATTATGAAGAAGTAGAACTAGAAGATAAGATAGATATAGAGATACTTATCTGGTTATTTAAGTTTCAACAACAATATCGATTATCTGATAATGCCCTGGAGGCGTTAATTAAATTTTTAAATGTTATGCTCAAATTTATAGATGATTCTAAGTTCTGGAAATTTCCTGCATCTTTGTATTTAGCAAAAAAGAGGTTAGGAATTTTTCAACCAAAATTAAAGATGGCAGTTTGTACAAACTGTCATAAATTATATGATTCTAAGATTATATGCAATTATAAAGAAAACAATAAGTTGACAATTATGAATTGCCATTATNGGTACTATTTATGCTTCGATATGTAATCTTCCGAGGGCAGAAAGAAATAAACCCGAAAATATTATTTATTTAGGCTTTCTACCTGGACCTAAGGAAGCCGATAAAAACCAAATAAACCATTATCTATCTCCGATAGTTGATGAACTTAAGGAATTATGGGAAGGGTGGAAAGTTCCTGTTACATTTAAAAATAAAGATGGGTTCGATATAAGAGTTGCAATAATAGTAGATTCTTCTGATATTCCAGCTACACAAAAGTTATTTGGGCATGGATCTGCAGTAATGAAATGTCACAGGTGCCCGAAAAGAGGCCGATATAGTGAGAAGTTCAAAAAAACTCATTATGGTGGCATGCATGATTATAAACAATGGATTACAGAATCTGCAGACCCCCCAAAAACATAGACAATATGCTCAAGAATGGCTTAAATGTGACACCAGAGGAACAAGAGAAGCNTAGAATCAGAAAATGAGCACGAAGAAGTATTTGAAGAAAATAATTTATTTATTACACCTGAGCTAGAAGAAGAGAACGAAAATTATGAAGAAGTAGAACTAGAAGATAAGATAGATATAGAGATACTTATCTGGTTATTTAAGTTTCAACAACAATATCGATTATCTGATAATGCCCTGGAGGCGTTAATTAAATTTTTAAATGTTATGCTCAAATTTATAGATGATTCTAAGTTCTGGAAATTTCCTGCATCTTTGTATTTAGCAAAAAAGAGGTTAGGAATTTTTCAACCAAAATTAAAGATGGCAGTTTGTACAAACTGTCATAAATTATATGATTCTAAGATTATATGCAATTATAAAGAAAACAATAAGTTGACAATTATGAATTGCCATTATGAAGAATATCCTAATAATCCGGTATCTTCCCGTAAGAAGTTATGCAATAATGAACTCTCCTCCCTCAAAAAAAATATGAAAAATATGGTAGCTATCCCCCGAATGCTATACCCTAAGCCCTCAATTAAGCAACAATTAAGTCTCTTGTACCAAAGATCCGGTTTTGAAAAAATGCTAGAACAATCGGGTACAAGAAATTATGATAATAATATTTATGCCGATATATATGATGGAAAAGTATGGAATACATTNAATAATAGTAGATTCTTCTGATATTCCAGCTACACAAAAGTTATTTGGGCATGGATCTGCAGTAATGAAATGTCACAGGTGCCCGAAAAGAGGCCGATATAGTGAGAAGTTCAAAAAAACTCATTATGGTGGCATGCATGATTATAAACAATGGATTACAGAATCTGCAGACCCCCCAAAAACATAGACAATATGCTCAAGAATGGCTTAAATGTGACACCAGAGGAACAAGAGAAGCTCATTTTAAAATAAACGGAGTGCGATGGTCTGAATTGCTTCGTCTCCCTTACATGGATCCAATCAGATTTGCAGTAGTGGATCCAATGCATTGCTTGTTCCTTGGAATTGCAAAATGGATTATTCAATTCATATTTATTAAAGAAAATAAGTTAAATTCCGAGCAACTTCGTACAGCACAAAAAAGGATGGATAGCGTTCAACTTCCATCTGATATTGGTCGAATTCCTCCAAAGATTGCTATCGGAGAAGGATTTTCAAAGCTCACTGCTGACCAATGGAAGATCTTTATTATGATATATGCAACAACAATTTTATGGGACATGTTAAATGATAATGATAGAAAGATATTGGGACATTTTGTTCGGGCGTGTAACTTATTGGTTGCTAGATTTGTTACTGAAGATGATCTGCAAGAAGCCCAAAAAAGATTAAGGGATATGTCAATAAATATAGAAAGAACCTATGGGCCTGAATTTATTACAAGTAATATCCATTTATCAATGCATATTCCTGAATGCATACGGGATTATGGCTCTGTTTATAGTTTTTGGTTATTCCCGTACGAGCGATTAAATGGATACATAGGTAAGCCACACATATCGGGTGTACAAAATTATAATAAATAAAATTTTAACACAAATCTTTTTATAGATTCATATCCCAACAGTAATCGACAGATCGAACCTGAACTTATGCAAATTGTTCTTAAAAATTCGCTTGTGGATTATCATCTGACACGTCAATGGACATCTGGTCTCCTAGAGAAGTCCTATCAATTTCTTTCTCCAAAGAAAGCTGCCGGCAGTTTAGCTGTAACTAATGAATTTGATAGAGAAGAGTTACAGTATTTTATCTCAATGAGACATGATATATCTAATAAGATCTATGGCACTGAACTTATACCAGGACGTATACTGACGCCTTCGCATGAAAAGGTAAGTATTCCTATAGAAGTTCAAAAAATATTATGCGAATGGTATGCAACATTATATAATAGAAAAAAGAAGGATGTAAATGCGTGTATGGAAGTAACTATAAACCAACATGCAAGATTAATAATTGGTAATGAAATATTTGGGTCCATGATCGCTGGACGACATGAAAATAATGCAATTATATTAGTGAAGTGGAAAGCATACAGAGATGGAAGCAGTGATATTTACTCTGGAGAGGTACAATATTATTTCGAACATACTCTAACACTTCCAAAAGGACCCAAAACACATCTTCTAGCATATGTCAAATGGTATAAAAATGCGCCTTCCTCTAATATACAATTTAAACATAAATTTATGGAACCCGAAAAGTCAAATACAGAATTATGGAAAGCAGAATACTGTGAGAAAGGTCAAGATTCAATTATAGCAGTGCATAGAATATATGGTCGAGCAATTAAGATAAATTATCGAGTGGGAAAAAGCGATAATTATGTCTCAATAATTCTGTTGAATAGAAGATTTATTGTTTAATTTATTTTATTTTATTTATATTATATATATTATTTTCATATAAATAATAAAGCATAGTTATATTTTTATTGTTTTAAATAATCTCTTAGCATGTATGAAAACTTGATTTAAACTTGATTTGAGAAGTAAATATTATATTTGAACATGAGAAATTCAATATTGTGTTTCTGATAAGCGTAAATAAAGGTTAAAAACATGATATGCTAAAATGTATATCGGATGCTCGATATTATTTACACATATCGGTGACTCGATAGTTGTAAAATAAATATCGTGCACCCGATAGTTGTAAATAAATATCGGATAGCTGACACTAGTTGAAAATTTATAAAAACTACACCTATCGGGTACCAGATAGGTGTAGTATCCGTGCCTAATATCGTACACATATCGGGTACNTTCATATCCCAACAGTAATCGACAGATCGAACCTGAACTTATGCAAATTGTTCTTAAAAATTCGCTTGTGGATTATCATCTGACACGTCAATGGACATCTGGTCTCCTAGAGAAGTCCTATCAATTTCTTTCTCCAAAGAAAGCTGCCGGCAGTTTAGCTGTAACTAATGAATTTGATAGAGAAGAGTTACAGTATTTTATCTCAATGAGACATGATATATCTAATAAGATCTATGGCACTGAACTTATACCAGGACGTATGCTGACGCCTTCGCATGAAAAGGTAAGTATTCCTATAGAAGTTCAAAAAATATTATGCGAATGGTATGCAACATTATATAATAGAAAAAAGAAGGATGTAAATGCGTGTATGGAAGTAACTATAAACCAACATGCAAGATTAATAATTGGTAATGAAATATTTGGGTCCATGATCGCTGGACGACATGAAAATAATGCAATTATATTAGTGAAGTGGAAAGCATACAGAGATGGAAGCAGTGATATTTACTCTGGAGAGGTACAATATTATTTCGAACATACTCTAACACTTCCAAAAGGACCCAAAACACATCTTCTAGCATATGTCAAATGGTATAAAAATGCGCCTTCCTCTAATATACGATTTAAACATAAATTTATGGAACCCGAAAAGTCAAATACAGAATTATGGAAAGCAGAATACTGTGAGAAAGGTCAAGATTCAATTATAGCAGTGCATAGAATATATGGTCGAGCAATTAAGATAAATTATCGAGTGGGAAAAAGCGATAATTATGTCTCAATAATTCTGTTGAATAGAAGATTTATTGTTTAATTTATTTTATTTTATTTATATTATATATATTATTTTCATATAAATAATAAAGCATAGTTATATTTTTATTGTTTTAAATAATCTCTTAGCATGTATGAAAACTTGATTTAAACTTGATTTGAGAAGTAAATATTATATTTGAACATGAGAAATTCAATATTGTGTTTCTGATAAGCGTAAATAAAGGTTAAAAACATGATATGCTAAAATGTATATCGGATGCTCGATATTATTTACACATATCGGTGACTCGATAGTTGTAAAATAAATATCGTGCACCCGATAGTTGTAAATAAATATCGGATAGCTGACACTAGTTGAAAATTTATAAAAACTACACCTATCGGGTACCAGATAGGTGTAGTATCCGTGCCTAATATCGTACACATATCGGGTACCCGATAGGTGTGAGAAAACATTTTTCACACTTATCGGGTACCCGATATGTGTACGATATTAGGCACGGATACTACACCTATCTGGTACCCGATAGGTGTAGTTTTTATAAATTTTCGACCAGTGTGATATTTATTACAAAAATCGGGTATCTTAATAAATATCGGTAATATTTAATACACCTATCGGGGATATAAAAAATTTGATTAAAAAAAATATCGGGTACTTTAATATATCGGGGACCCGATTTTTTATAAATGACCGATATCTCCCCGACTAGTATTTATTTACACCTATCGGTGACCTATCGGGGGGCCCAATAGGTCCCCGATAGGTCCCCGATAAGTACCCGATAGGTGCCCGAAATACAGATTTCGACCTGTGAAAGCAGGTTTATATATAAAATAAAACTAACTAAGTTTTAATCTAAAACTAACATTTAATTAAACACTCCGAAAGAGAGATCCAAAGAACCCACCAGAGCAACCCAATGAGTTACTTAAAAAAAAATTTAATTTTCCCATTTGGTATATTGTTGCTAACACCCGAAGGTCCCCTCCTACAAATGAACACCTTAAAGAAACAACGTTCTCCACCACACAAAAAAAAGAAAAAAGAGAAAAAAAAAGAAAAAATTTTATCTACTACCCCTAAACACCTAAGGAAAATCACGTTTCACCCCATCTTTCCTTTCACTAATCATCTAAACCATTATGAACCCCATAATACTCTATTACCCATATTTGCAAAAAGACTCATCACATATTCTTCCAGCAAGGAACATATTGGTAATAGCGGCGCCGAACAGCTAACTTTCCATTAATATAGTATTCGAACTTAAAAGTTCTTCCAGTATGTATCACAGGTTGAAATCTGTATTTTGGGTACCTATCGGANGGGAGATATCGGTCATTTATAAAAAATCGGGTCCCCGATATATTAAAGTACCCGATATTTTTTTTAATCAAATTTTTTATATCCCCGATAGGTGTATTAAATATTACCGATATTTATTAAGATACCCGATTTTTGTAATAAATATCACACTGGTCGAAAATTTATAAAAACTACACCTATCGGGTACCAGATAGGTGTAGTATCCGTGCCTAATATCGTACACATATCGGGTACCCGATAAGTGTGAAAAATGTTTTCTCACACCTATCGGGTACCCGATATGTGTACGATATTAGGCACGGATACTACACCTATCTGGTACCCGATAGGTGTAGTTTTTATAAATTTTCGACCAGTGTGATATTTATTACAAAAATCGGGTATCTTAATAAATATCGGTAATATTTAATACACCTATCGGGGATATAAAAAATTTGATTAAAAAAAATATCGGGTACTTTAATATATCGGGGACCCGATTTTTTATAAATGACCGATATCTCCCCGACTAGTATTTATTTACACCTATCGGTGACCTATCGGGGGGCCCAATAGGTCCCCGATAGGTCCCCGATAAGTACCCGATAGGTGCCCGAAATACAGATTTCGACCTGTGAAAGCAGGTTTATATATAAAATAAAACTAACTAAGTTTTAATCTAAAACTAACATTTAATTAAACACTCCGAAAGAGAGATCCAAAGAACCCACCAGAGCAACCCAATGAGTTACTTAAAAAAAAATTTAATTTTCCCATTTGGTATATTGTTGCTAACACCCGAAGGTCCCCTCCTACAAATGAACACCTTAAAGAAACAACGTTCTCCACCACACAAAAAAAAGAAAAAAGAGAAAAAAAAAGAAAAAATTTTATCTACTACCCCTAAACACCTAAGGAAAATCACGTTTCACCCCATCTTTCCTTTCACTAATCATCTAAACCATTATGAACCCCATAATACTCTATTACCCATATTTGCAAAAAGACTCATCACATATTCTTCCAGCAAGGAACATATTGGTAATAGCGGCGCCGAACAGCTAACTTTCCATTAATATAGTATTCGAACTTAAAAGTTCTTCCAGTATGTATCACAGGTTGAAATCTGTATTTTGGGTACCTATCGGACACTTATCGGGGACCTATCAGGAACCTATCGGGCCCCCCAATAAGTGTAAATAAATACTAATCGGGGAGATATCAGTCATTTATAAAAAATCGGGTCCCTGATATATTAAAGTACCTGATATTTTTTTTTAATCAAATTTTTTATATCCTTGATAGGTGTATTAAATATTACCAATATTTATTAAGATACCCAATTTTTGTAATAAATATCAGTTACCCGATATTTATTTATAACTATCGGGTGCACGATATTTATTTTACAACTATTAAGTCACCGATATGTGTAAATAAATAATATCAGATCACCGATATGTGTAAATAATATCAGGCACCCAATATACATTTTAGTATATCATGTTTTTAACCTTTATTTACACTTATCAGAAACACAATATTAAATTTCCCGTGTTCAAATATAATATTTACTTCTCAAATCAAGTTTAAATCAAGTTTTCATACATGCTAAGAAATTATTTAAAACAATAAAAATATAACTATGCTTTATTATTTATATGAAAATAATATATATAATATAAATAAAATAAAAAAATTAAACAATAAATCTTCTATTTAACAGAATTATTGACACATAATTATCGCTTTTTCCCACTCGATAATTTATCTTAATTGCTTGACCATATATTCTATACACTGCTATAATTGAATCTTAACCTTCCTTACAGTATTCTGCTTTCCATAATTCTGTATTTGACTTTTCGGGTTCCATAAATTTATGTTTAAATCGTATATTAGAGGAAGGCACATTTTTATACTATTTGACATATGCTAAAAGATGTGTTTTGGGTCCTTTTGGAAGTATTAGAGTATGTTCAAAATAATATTATACCTCTCCAGGATAAATATTACTGCTTCCATCTCTGTATGCTTTCCACTTTGCTAATATAATTGCATTATTTTCATGTCGTCCAGCGATCATGGACCCAAATATTTCATTACCAATTATTAATCTTGCATATTGGTTCATAGTTACTTCCATACACGCATTTACATTCTTCTTTTTTCTATTATATAATATTGCATACTATTCGCATAATATTTTTTGAACTTCTATAAGAATACTTACCTTTTCATGTGAAGGCATTAGCATATGTCCTAGTATAAGTTCAGTGTCATAGATTATACATGTCGTCAAAACTATTGAATTAAATCAGACGCAATTAAAATTAGGAAAAATTGGAATTGAGTCAAAAGAACTTTTTTTTTAACAATGACGCAAGACGTAATTATAGACGCAAGACGCAATTATAGACACAAGACGCAATTGTAGACGCAAGACGCAATTATAGACGCAAAACGCAATTATAGACGCAAGACGCAATTATAGACACAAGACGCAATTGTAGACGCAAGACGTAATTATAGACGTAAGACGCAATTACAGACATAAGAAGTAATTATAGACATAAAATACAATTGTAAACGCAAGATACAATTATTGATACAATTATTAATGTAATTATTTATATAGATACAATTATTAATACAATTGTAAATTATAAAATTTTTTTTTATTAGAAAAAATTTAATTTGAATTATGATTATTATTATTATTATGATTATTATTATTATTATTATTATTATTATTATTATTATTATTATTATTATTATTATTATTATTATTATTATTATTATTATTATTATTATTATTATTATTATTATAATTATTATTATTATTATTATTATTATTATTATAATTATTATTATTATTATTATTATTATTATTATAATTATTATTATTATTATTATTATTATTATTATAATTATTATTATTATTATTATTATTATTATTATAATTATTATTATTATTATTATTATTATTATTATAATTATTATTATTATTATTATTATTATTATTATAATTATTATTATTATTATTATTATTATTATTATAATTATTATTATTATTATTATTATTATTATTATAATTATTATTATTATTATTATTATTATTATTATAATTATTATTATTATTATTATTATTATTATTATAATTATTATTATTATTATTATTATTATTATTATAATTATTATTATTATTATTATTATTATTATTATAATTATTATTATTATTATTATTATTATTATTATAATTATTATTATTATTATTATTATTATTATTATAATTATTATTATTATTATTATTATTATTATTATAATTATTATTATTATTATTATTATTATTATTATAATTATTATTATTATTATTATTATTATTATTATAATTATTATTATTATTATTATTATTATTATTATAATTATTATTATTATTATTATTATTATTATTATAATTATTATTATTATTATTATTATTATTATTATAATTATTATTATTATTATTATTATTATTATTATAATTATTATTATTATTATTATTATTATTATTATAATTATTATTATTATTATTATTATTATTATTATAATTATTATTATTATTATTATTATTATTATTATAATTATTATTATTATTATTATTATTATTATTATAATTATTATTATTATTATTATTATTATTATTATAATTATTATTATTATTATTATTATTATTATTATAATTATTATTATTATTATTATTATTATTATTATAATTATTATTATTATTATTATTATTATTATTATAATTATTATTATTATTATTATTATTATTATTATAATTATTATTATTATTATTATTATTATTATTATAATTATTATTATTATTATTATTATTATTATTATTATTATTGAAATATTTAAACAAACTATTTTTTTATATTTTCAATTAAATCAATTAGAATTAGAATCTAATAAATTATCTACCAATTCATTTACATTATATTCTTCATTATTTATAAAACTATCCAATATATTTCTGTTATATTACTTTCACTATGATATAATGTATTATTATTAATAAAACTTTCATTTGAAATTACTACATATGTTTTTAATTTTAATACTTTATCTAATTCTTCTTTACTTACTAATTCACCAGTATTTTGTAATAATTCATTATTTAACTCATCATCTGATTCATTATCTGATTCATCATCCAATTCATTTTCTAATAAAAGTTCATCAGATAAAATTTTTTCATCATTATTATTATCATCATCATCATTAAAAAGATTTTTTGTTGACTCAAAAATTTGTTGTTCAATTTCGTCATTTGATAAATTTTGTCCAAAATAATTTAAATGTTTTTTAACATTTGAAATATAATATGAATGAATTCTTGCCATTTTTTCAATTCTACTTGGATTTAATTTTGTACGACGTTGACTATAAAACCAGCGAAGTACAGAAAAAATTCTTTCACAATTTGCCAAATGTGGAACAATACTGAGTAATTTGATAGCAAGAGTTTGAATAAATGGTGGATTTTCAATACATGTTTGCTACCAAATCATAGGAGTATCATTTTGATAATTATAATTCATATCAAATGGAGCATTTTTTAACCAATAATTTCTAAATTGTGCAATTAATCTTGAAATAGCTTCAGCATTATATCCCATTTGTTGAAATAAAGTACCAGCATAACGACAATTATCTCTAAACACTTGATCTCGCAAACCACAACCTAATATAAATAATTTAAATAAATAATTAATATTATTAATATTAATTAATTAATTATTATTAATATATATAATTTAAAATTTACCACGATATACTGGATGTAAAAAATATGCCAAAACAAATATTTGGTGATCAAATTCTTGCCATCTATTATTAAATTTTTTAATACTATAATCATAAAAACTCTGATAAAGCTTATTTGTAGTTGCAGGAATATGATAAATAGAAGATCCAAGACAACATATATGAAAAAAATAATCTGCCAATGTTGCTGTTTTTGATTCAAGAATAGTAATTGTATTTTTAATTGGCTTAAGAATATCTATTAATTGGCGAACATCATCAAAAAATCCTCGTGAAGAAAATATTCGAATACAATTTACATTTAAAATATTTGGTTTTTCATTTAAAATCTTAAATAAAATATTTAAAAAATTTAATTAATTATTTTAAAATATAAATAAATAAAATATTTAATTATATATACCTTATCAAAAACAGAACGTAATCTGTATATAGATTCACAGCAATCATATATAGTTGACCATCGGGTTTTTGTTGAAGTTTTGATTCCTCCACCTTTAATTTGTAATTGAATAATAAATTCACGAAGTGTTGCCATTGCTATATGAGATTTTAAAAATAATGTTACTAATGTTTGACAATTATTAATTGTCATTACAGCTAATTGATGTTTGCATATATCTTTGGAAATTAAATTTAAATAATGTGCAATACACCACATAGATAAAATTTGTGGAAATTTTTCACTAATTAATTTTCGAGCTACTCTACAATTTGCAGCACCATCTGTTACCAATCCTGAAATCTTTTTAGGACCAATTCTTTCTATAATTTTAGTAATATAAGTTGTCAAAAATTCACCAGTTACATTTTCAGAAGATACATCTTTAATATTCCAAATATATTCATGTTTATCAGAAGTCATGAT
>PQFF01000341.1:44557-57271 GCA_003547095.1 Diversispora epigaea
ATTTTTAATTGGCTTAAGAATATCTATTAATTGGCGAACATCATCAAAAAATCCTCGTGAAGAAAATATTCGAATACAATTTACATTTAAAATATTTGGTTTTTCATTTAAAATCTTAAATAAAATATTTAAAAAATTTAATTAATTATTTTAAAATATAAATAAATAAAATATTTAATTATATATACCTTATCAAAAACAGAACGTAATCTGTATATAGATTCACAGCAATCATATATAGTTGACCATCGGGTTTTTGTTGAAGTTTTGATTCCTCCACCTTTAATTTGTAATTGAATAATAAATTCACGAAGTGTTGCCATTGCTATATGAGATTTTAAAAATAATGTTACTAATGTTTGACAATTATTAATTGTCATTACAGCTAATTGATGTTTGCATATATCTTTGGAAATTAAATTTAAATAATGTGCAATACACCACATAGATAAAATTTGTGGAAATTTTTCACTAATTAATTTTCGAGCTACTCTACAATTTGCAGCACCATCTGTTACCAATCCTGAAATCTTTTTAGGACCAATTCTTTCTATAATTTTAGTAATATAAGTTGTCAAAAATTCACCAGTTACATTTTCAGAAGATACATCTTTAATAGCATCAGAAAATTTTAAGGGGCGAAAATTTGCGGAAATTTGCGTAATTTTTTCGAAAATTTTTGAAGTGAAAATTTCCGGAAGATTTCTGCATAAAATTTGCGGAAATTTTCACTTTGAAAAATTTTCGAAAAACTTGCGCAAATTTCACAAATTTTCGCGGAAAAATAAAATAAAAAAAATTCTTATTTTAATTTAGCCAATCAAATCATGTTACACTTAAACAAATGTGATAAAAAAAATTTACTTAACAATATTAAAATTTTAACATTCCTTTTAAAATATCTTTTTTAAAAATTTAAGAATAATAATGGAGGCAAGAATCGTAGAAGCTAAATAATAATAATAATAATAAAACCGTAGTGCAAGGCTAAATTAATAATAATAATAATAATAAAACCGTGGGTAAGAATCGTGGTTAAATAATAATAATAATAATAAAACTGTGAGGCAAGAATCGTGGGGGATAATAATAATAATAATAATAATAAAACCGTAGGTACAAGAATCGTGGGGGCTAAAAATCGTGGGAGACAAAGGAAGAAGAAAAAGAAGAATAATAATAAACCGTGGGGCTATAATAATAATAATAATAATAAAACCGTGGGACTAAATAATAATAATAATAATAATAATAAAATCGTGGGCTATAATAATAATAATAATAATAATAAAACCGTAGGGACAAGAATCGTGGGGCTAAAAATCGTGGGAAAAGAAAAAGAAGAATAATAATAAAACCGCGGGGGCTGTAATAATAATAATAATAATAATAATAACAAGAATCATGGGAGCTAAAAATCGTTGGAGACGAAACCATGGGAGTAAAAATCGTGAGGGCTAAAAACTGTGGGAGACGAAACCGTGGAAGTAAGAATCGTGAGGGCTAAAAACCGTGGGAGACAAAAATAATAATAATAACAAAATCGCGAGGGCTATAATAATAATAATAATAAAACTGTGAGGGCTATAATAATAATAATAATAAAACTGTGGGGTTATAATAATAATAATAATAATAATAATAATAATAATAATAATAAAGCCGTGGGCTATAATAATAATAATAATAAAGCCGTGGGCTATAATAATAATAATAAAGCCGTGGGCTATAATAATAATAATAATAAAGCCGTGGGCTATAATAATAATAATAATAATAATAATAATAATAATAATAATAATAATAATAATAATAATAATAATAATAATAATAATAATACAGTTAACCCTCTGTACAACGAATCTAGTGTCTGGGCCAATTAGGCCTTCGTTATAAAAAAATTCGTTAATGGTATAACGAATATTCATAAAAAATCCGGTATAACGTATAACGAATATTTTTAAAAATTCGTTATATATTTTATTAATAAAATTGAAATTTATAAATTTATAATTTTATATTATTATTTTGATACTATTTATACTATTTGTATACTATATGCAATACTTCTAATAAGTATCTTCAATAAAACTATCAAGATTACTTTGTGTCATTGAAAAAAATTGCTGTCTTATAGCTTCTTTTTTTAATTTTTTTGCATATTTGATTTCATTTTTTTTTGTATCAAAACTTTCCTCCTGCTGTTCTAAATATAAAATTATTTTATCAAATAATTCAATAGCTTCATTGTGAGTAATAATTGGCAAAGGATCTGAATCTTCCTCTATTTCATCTTCTTTATTAGGAAAAACTGCTGCTAGAATTTCTTCATTAGTTCTTATTTCTGTAATAACTTCTGTATCATCATAATGAATAAATTCATTAGCACTAAAAGAATCTTCAAGATTTAGTTTATCAATTAACACTTGAACCTCATTCAATTCATTTATATTATCCACTGTAATCTCCATTTCATCTACAATATCATCTAAATTAAATTCATCTAAATCTGCTTTAGGTAAAATACCTGTCTTTTGCCAACAATTTTTAATGGTAGATTCAGTAACATTATCNCATGCCAAAGCAACATATTTAATACATTTTTTGATATTAATTTCAACAGGTTCAATACCATATTCATTATATTTATCAAGAGCCTTAACATGATTATTTAAAAAGAATTTTCGATATTGTGCCTAAAATAAAATTTAAAATTATTAAAAATTTAGATTAAATAATTATGAAAGATGAATTTACTTGCCTTAAAGCTATTAATAATTCCTTGGTCACAAGGTTATAGATGTGCAGTAGTGTTTGGAGGTAAAAGTTCAATAGTAATATTTGTAACATGTGTAGTTTCATAAAGAATATGTGTAGGTGCATTGTCAATTAAAAGAATAATTTGTCTATTTTGTATTCTCATTTGTGTGTCAAGTTTTTTAATATAATCANTCTTTATTAGGAAAAACTGCTGCTAGAATTTCTTCATTAGTTCTTATTTCTGTAATAACTTCTGTATCATCATAATGAATAAATTCATTAGCACTAAAAGAATCTTCAAGATTTAGTTTATCAATTAACACTTGAACCTCATTCAATTCATTTATATTATCCACTGTAATCTCCATTTCATCTACAATATCATCTAAATTAAATTCATCTAAATCTGCTTTAGGTAAAATACCTGTCTTTTGCCAACAATTTTTAATGGTAGATTCAGTAACATTATCTCATGCCAAAGCAACATATTTAATACATTTTTTGATATTAATTTCAACAGGTTCAATACCATATTCATTATATTTATCAAGAGCCTTAACATGATTATTTAAAAAGAATTTTCGATATTGTGCCTAAAATAAAATTTAAAATTATTAAAAATTTAGATTAAATAATTATGAAAGATGAATTTACTTGCCTTAAAGCTATTAATAATTCCTTGGTCACAAGGTTGTAGATGTGCAGTAGTGTTTGGAGGTAAAAGTTCAATAGTAATATTTGTAACATGTGTAGTTTCATAAAGAATATGTGTAGGTGCATTGTCAATTAAAAGAATAATTTGTCTATTTTGTATTCTCATTTGTGTGTCAAGTTTTTTAATATAATCATTCCAGATTGAAACTTGCATCCAACTTTTTAAATTCCAGTAATAATTTACTGGAAGAGTACTTTTGTTTACATGTTTAAGTGCTCGCGGATTTTCATATTTGTGAATTAATAAGGATTTGAGTTTTTCAGTTCCTGTTGCATTGCATGTGAGTAAAACAGTTACACGATCTTTTGACTGTTTTATTCCTGACATTGAATGATTAGAAATTGTACGACTAGGTCTCATTTTCCAAAAAAGACCAGTTTCGTCACAGTTAAAAATATCTTGAGGATCATATTCTTTTAAAATTTCATTGATATTTTTACGCATTTCATCAAGATTTTGAAGTGGGGCACTTGATGCTTCTCCATGCATATTATATTGCTTGAGATTATGCCGCTTTTTGAAATTATCAATCCATCCACCTGAACTTTTAAACTTATCCTCTTTACATAAAAAAGCAAATTCTAATGCTTTTATAAAAAGGATATCATCTGTAATATTAATATTTGCTTGAATTGCACCTTCTACCCATAAAGTTAAAGTATCTTCTATAATAGGAAAAGGAATTTTTTTTTCGCGACGCAAAGTAGCTTGATGTGAACTAAGATCTACAGCAAGTCAGCGATCTTTTGCCTTTAAAATATCACAAATCATTCCTTCACTAACTTTATATTCATTAGATAAGTCTTTGTTTTTTAAAAATGGTGATGATTGTTTTTTTAAACATATTTCTTTTTTTTGTGCTGCTGTAAGAGACTTACGTTTGTTTTTTGGCATTTTAAAAAAAGATGTAAAAAAAATCTATTCATTATTGATTTATGAATAAATACTACAAATTTGCATAGTTGGTAAAGATGCCTTCCAAAATTACTGTCAATTGCAACGATAGAGGTTGTGATCACCTCCTTAATCTTTATTATAGTTATTATAATTTAAAGATAAGTTTACAAAATATAGAACAATTTTTCACTAAAATATTTGCAGAACAATTTGAAAACTCTTATTTCAAGCTTCTCAACGGTAGTTTAATCATAATTTTAGCTCCAAAATTCATCAAGTTATTATTATATAAAAATAATAATTCAAAATCGGTTCTTCGTTATACGGAAAAAAAAATTCGTTCTAATAAAAAATTCGTTATATCGAGGGACTTTTATTATGCATGTTCACAGGTTAATTTCGTACTACGGTGTACCATAATTAATTAAGAAAATTCGTTGTATCAAATTTTTTTTACTATGAAAAAATGGGGGCCAAATAAATATTCGGTTTATTAAGAAATTCGTTACATCAAAATTCGTTGTATCAAGGGTTGACTGTAATAATAATAATAATAATAATAATAATAATAATAAATAATAATAATAATAAAACCGTGGGAGCAAGAATCGCGGGGGCTATAATAATAATAATAATAATAAAACCGTGGAACAAGAATCGCGAGGGCTATAATAATAATAATAATAATAATAATAATAATAATAATAATAATAAAACCGTAAGAACAAGAATCACGGGGCTATAATAATAATAATAATAAAACCGTGGGAGCAAGAATCGCGGAGGCTATAATAATAATAATAATAAAACCGTGGGGCAAGAATCGCGAGGGTTATAATAATAATAATAATAATAATAATAAAACCGTGGGAACAAGAATCACAGGGCTATAATAATAATAATAATAAAACCGTGGGAATCGCAGGGGCTATACAGTCAGACCTATATATAATCACCACCTCGGGACCAAATTTTGGTGGTGATTATAAGCAAATGTGATATTACAAAAAACTTATATATAATCACCACATAGAAAAAAGATATTACTGGTGATTATAAATTTTATTGACAGGCACAGTTTGATTTAATTGGTTAAAAATTAACACGTGTAATGCATAACTTAATGCATGTGATTGGTGTAATTATAAGTTTAAAATTTTACTGGCTGAACTTAATGCGTGATCTATGTTTTCAAGTCAGAAGACAATATATTACTAATAGATCACATGAAATATGTGATTATACATGGGGAAATTTCTTATAGATGAGATTATAATTAGTGGTGATAGTGATTATATATAAAATCAATATATGAGGTGATTATATATAGGGAAAATTAATATAAAAAATTTGGGACCAAAAAAAATGGTGATTATAACGAAAGGTGATTATATACGAGGTGATTATACATAGGTTTGACTGTAATAATAATAATAATAATAATAATAAAACCGTGGGAATCGCGGGGGCTATAATAATAATAATAATAATAATAATAAAACCGTGGGAGCAAAAATCGCGAGGGTTATAATAATAATAATAATAATAATAATAAAACCGTGGGAATCGCGGGGGCTATAATAATAATAATAATAATAATAAAACCGTGGGGCAAGAATCGCGAGGGCTATAATAATAATAAAACCGTGGGAATCGCGGGGGCTATAATAATAATAATAATAATAATAATAAAACTGTGGGGCTAGGGATAGGAATCGTGATTATAGAATCGCGATTAATCGCGACTCGACTATATAGTCGAGTCTAAATATTGGTGAACGATTAATCGCGATTCTAATAATCGTTAATAATTGGCGATTAAATCGCGATTATATAATCGTTGATTTAATCGCGATTATATAATCGTCGATTAAATCGCGATTATATAATCGTCAATTTAATCGCGACTATAAATTGTGATTTATAAAATCATAATCGCGATTATATTAATCACCAAGATTATCAGATTTGATAATCGTTTAAAAAAAACTTTTATTTATTTAAAAAATAAATTTAATTAATTTATTTTTAATAATTTATTTTTAAATAAATTTAATTAATTTATTTTTAAATAAATTTATTTAATTTATTTTTAAATAAATTAATTTAATCAAATAAAAAAATAAATTAATTTATTATAAAAAAATAAATTAATTTATAATAAATTAATTAATAATAAACCATGAACGAAGAACCATACGTCTATATAAGCGAGAGGGACAGGAGGAACGAGAGGAACCGGGACGGTAGTGTTAGGAATCGTGTATATATTTGTACTCGATTATTCGTCATGATTATTCAACGAATAATCGCGATTATTCACCAATTATTCACGATTATTCGTCAATTATTCGTTAATTATTCATCGATTATTTACTGATTATTCACCGATTATTCACTGATTATTCACAATTATTCGCCAATTATTCGCGATTATTTGTCGATTATTCGCGATTATTCACCGATTATTTACCGATTATTCATTGATTATTTGTCAATTATTCGTTGCTCGATTATTTGCGATTATTTGTCAATTATTTGTCGATTATTCGTCAATTATTCGTGATTATTCACAATTATTCGCGATTATTCGTTGATTATTCATAATTATTTATAATTATTTATTAATTATTCACAATTATTAAAATTTTTTTAATACAAACAATAATCAACAAAGAATTTTTTTACTATAAAATAATATATATTTCATTTTAAAATAAAAAATTTCTGTTATAATTTTTTATAATTTTTATAATTTTTTATAATTCTAACTAGAATTATAAAAAATTTATGACAAAAATTTTTACAAACTTTCAACTTTAAATGCAAATATCAATACTACTGAAATAAAATATATATTATTTTGTAATTAAAAATAAAACCTTTCTTTTTATTTTAAAAATATTTTAGTAAAAAATTTCTTTATATTTTCAAATTATGAGCAAAGTCAAAAAATATAAAAAATCTTTTATTAATTATTGTTTGTATTAAAAATTTTTTATTGTTCATTGCTTATAATTATTTATAATTTTTTACGATTATTCACGATTATTCATGATTATTCAACGATTAATTATTCAACGATTATTCACGATTATTCACGATTATGATTTTGTACTCGATTATGTATTCAAGGTNATTATTCGTCAATTATTTGTCGATTATTCGTCAATTATTCGTGATTATTCACAATTATTCGCGATTATTCGTTGATTATTCATAATTATTTATAATTATTTATTAATTATTCACAATTATTAAAATTTTTTTAATACAAACAATAATCAACAAAGAATTTTTTTACTATAAAATAATATATATTTCATTTTAAAATAAAAAATTTCTGTTATAATTTTTTATAATTTTTATAATTTTTTATAATTCTAACTAGAATTATAAAAAATTTATGACAAAAATTTTTACAAACTTTCAACTTTAAATGCAAATATCAATACTACTGAAATAAAATATATATTATTTTGTAATTAAAAATAAAACCTTTCTTTTTATTTTAAAAATATTTTAGTAAAAAATTTCTTTATATTTTCAAATTATGAGCAAAGTCAAAAAATATAAAAAATCTTTTATTAATTATTGTTTGTATTAAAAATTTTTTATTGTTCATTGCTTATAATTATTTATAATTTTTTACGATTATTCACGATTATTCATGATTATTCAACGATTAATTATTCAACGATTATTCACGATTATTCACGATTATGATTTTGTACTCGATTATGTATTCAAGGTTCGATTATTCGCGAATTTGTATTCACGATTCCTAACACTATGGGACGGGAGGGACGAGAGGGACGAAAAGGACGAAGGAAACGAGAGAAATAAAAGGGGAGAGACGGAAGAACAAGAGACAGAAGAACAAGAAACAGAAGAACAAGAGACAGAAGAACAAGAAACGGAAGAAGAAAGTGAAAGCACCAATTCCGAAAACGCCAAAATCACTGAAATTACGATTACGGAAAAAAAAAAGAAGCGAGAAAAGAGAGAGAGAGAAAGAGAAAGAGCAAGAGAGAGGGAGGACAAAGGAATAGGGGGGGAAGAAGTGGTAAGAGAGGAAAAGAAAAAAAGGGAAGTAGAAATCGCCGATGCCGAAGTTACAGATGCCAAAATCGCTGAAATCACTGCCGCGGAAAAAGGAAAGGGATAAAATAGAAAGAATAAAAAAGGGCAAAGGGTTAACAAGGAAGGAACAAGAAGAAAAAGAAAGGGAAGAGGAAATATATGAAGAAATAAATGAGGAGATAGAAGAAAATCATCTAGAAGAAGAGGAAGAGAATAACAACAACAAAATCGCCACAGGAGTACGTTATGAATATCGAAGGAGAGAAAAAGGAAAAGAAAAAACAGTAGAATATGATGAAAATAATGTTGAAGATGTAGAAAATATTGATTTTCTAGATGAAGCTTTTAATAATAATTTTTATGAAAATGATTTTTTTGAAATGAATTATGCTTCATCAAGTAAGAATATTTCTACAGTTACTAAAAACAAACAACTTCTAAAAAAGAAAACAAAACAATTATCTTTTAGAGAATCAATTAATACAGGAGAAATTAATAATGAAAATAATGAAGAAGAAAATAATGGAGATGATAATGATGAAATTAGTGAAAGTGACAATAATGAAATTAGTGACAGTAATATCAACAATAATAATATTTTAAATAATTCTGATCGTCTTAAAAATCGTAAAAAGAGAAAAGTATCCACATTATTAAAAACCTCTAGAGGAAAAAAATCTAAAAGTGCAATGTCAACAACAGTACCTTCTTTGAGATCAAGTTTTGTGTGGGATTTTTTTGTAACTGAACCTGATCCAGACATAGATGTTATTTATGCAGTTTGTCAGATAAAAGATTGTACAACCAAATATATTCATCATGGTTCTACATCAGATTGTAGAAAACATCTTCGTGACAGTCATAACATTACTGAAGCTTCAATTGCTGGCAAAACTTCTGAACAAATTAATTCTTTAAAAAAATCATCAAAACAATTATCTATAACTGAAATATTTAAAAGACCTCTTAATCCTAAACAACAGAAATTATTCAATCAAGAAATAGTAAAATTTATAATTGGAACAAGGCAACCATTATCTATTGTTGAAAATACAGATTTTAGAACCTTTTGTGGTGTACTTAATTCTCAATTCTCTGTTCCTTGTATTAATACAATTAAAGATTTAATAGATTGTTCATATAATCATATGAAAAATCAAATTAAAGAAACAACAATTAATTCTATTCAATATATTCATTTAACTTTTGATCTATGGTCATCAAAAGCACATGATTCATATTTGGGTATTACTGCTCATTGGATTGACAAAAATTTTGAAATTTATAGTTTAGTTTTAGATATTGGAAAAATATCATATCCACATACTGCTGTTGAAATTTCTCATCATGTATCAAAAGTTTTTAATGATTGGAATTTGGAAGAAAAAGTTTTAATAATTGTTACTGATAATGGAAGTAATGTTAAATCAGCTGTATCAAGATTAGGTAAAGATTGGATTCCATGTGCAGCACATACTTTACAATTATCAATTAACAAAGGATTAAAAATAGTTGATCCTTTAATAACAAAAATAAAAAATCTTATTTTTTTTTTGGCAAGTGATAAAAAAAGACAACAATTAAGACGTGCACAAATTATTTGTANACAGTAATATCAACAATAATAATATTTTAAATAATTCTGATCGTCTTAAAAATCGTAAAAAGAGAAAAGTATCCACATTATTAAAAACCTCTAGAGGAAAAAAATCTAAAAGTGCAATGTCAACAACAGTACCTTCTTTGAGATCAAGTTTTGTGTGGGATTTTTTTGTAACTGAACCTGATCCAGACATAGATGTTATTTATGCAGTTTGTCAGATAAAAGATTGTACAACCAAATATATTCATCATGGTTCTACATCAGATTGTAGAAAACATCTTCGTGACAGTCATAACATTACTGAAGCTTCAATTGCTGGCAAAACTTCTGAACAAATTAATTCTTTAAAAAAATCATCAAAACAATTATCTATAACTGAAATATTTAAAAGACCTCTTAATCCTAAACAACAGAAATTATTCAATCAAGAAATAGTAAAATTTATAATTGGAACAAGGCAACCATTATCTATTGTTGAAAATACAGATTTTAGAACCTTTTGTGGTGTACTTAATTCTCAATTCTCTGTTCCTTGTATTAATACAATTAAAGATTTAATAGATTGTTCATATAATCATATGAAAAATCAAATTAAAGAAACAACAATTAATTCTATTCAATATATTCATTTAACTTTTGATCTATGGTCATCAAAAGCACATGATTCATATTTGGGTATTACTGCTCATTGGATTGACAAAAATTTTGAAATTTATAGTTTAGTTTTAGATATTGGAAAAATATCATATCCACATACTGCTGTTGAAATTTCTCATCATGTATCAAAAGTTTTTAATGATTGGAATTTGGAAGAAAAAGTTTTAATAATTGTTACTGATAATGGAAGTAATGTTAAATCAGCTGTATCAAGATTAGGTAAAGATTGGATTCCATGTGCAGCACATACTTTACAATTATCAATTAACAAAGGATTAAAAATAGTTGATCCTTTAATAACAAAAATAAAAAATCTTATTTTTTTTTTGGCAAGTGATAAAAAAAGACAACAATTAAGACGTGCACAAATTATTTGTAATAATATTAAAGAAAGTGAGACAGTTGAAATTATCAAACCAATTGATATAAGGTGGAGTTCTTTTTATAATTCTTTAGTTCGACTTTATGAATTAAAAAATTCAATTAAATGGTTAGCAAATTTTTTAGAAAATAGTCAATTACGTATTGACAATCATGATTTTAATACAATGGATCAGTTTTTACCTTCTTCAATAGAATGGCAAATTTGTTAGCTCCAGCTGAACAAGCAACAAAATTATTAGAAGGTGAAAATTATACAACTTTAGCTATTACTATACCAATAATTGAAGAAGTTATACAACATTTTAATGATGTACAATCATCAAATGTAACAATTACAAATATAAGAAAGGCAATATTAAATGATTTAACTTCAAGATGGAATGTTTACAATAATACTGGAATTATTGCTTCATTTTTAGATCCTCGTTTTAAAATTTTGACATTTTGTTCGTTGGTAAGTATATATTGTTAATTATATTTTTAATTATATATTATTTAAATAAATAATTTATATAATATTTAATTTTTTTATTTAAAATACACGTGAAATTATATATAATAAAGTTCAACAAGAAATTCAAAATTTATCATTATCTGATGAAGTTCAAACTTCACAAGATATAGATAATTCATCTTTAATGTTTACATTTTTTTCTCGATTATCAAATACATCTAATGTAGGATCAGGATCTAGAAGTAATTTAAATGAACTTGAATGATATCGTCAAATTGAAAATTTACCAATGCATGAAAAAAATAATCCTTTAATTTGGTGGAAAGCAAATTGTAATTTATTTTCCAAATTATCAATATTGGCTCAAAAATATTTATCAATTCCTGCTACTTCTGTACCATCTGAAAGATTATTTTCAGATGCAGGAATTCATGTAACTTCTCTTAGAAATAGGTTAGATCCACATCTAGTTAATCAAATTCTTTTTATCAAGCAAAACAAAAAATATTTAAAAATGTTTCCTTGATAATTTTAATATTTTATACTACTTTAATATCAGTTAATAATAATAAAGTTAATTAATTATACAAAAAGTCATTTTTAATATATTATTATAATTAATATTACTCTTTGTTATACAAATTTAATTCAAAATAAAATACTGAATTTGTAAATTTAATAAATTTTTATATTTTAATAAAATTAATATAGATGACAATAATTTAATTAGTGTTAAAAAGATAATTTAATAACTATTATAAAATTCAAAATAAGAACTTTTGAATAGTAATAAAAAGATTTTAATAAAAAGATTTCTTTTTTTTATATAAAATCAATTAGAAGTTATTTTTAATATATTATTTTTAAATAGTAATAATTTGATAAATATTGATTTTAAAAGATAATTTAACTTTAATTATAAAGTTAAAAACTAGATCTTTCAAATGATATTAAGAATATCTTAGTAAAAATTACTTCTTGTTATTCAAATTCAGTTTAAAATAATATATTAAACTTGTAAATAATAAATATAAAATTCATTAACATAATTATATAGACAATAATTAATTAGTGATTATAAAATCGTGATTAAATAGTTGATTATAAATCATGATTAAATCAATGATTATAAAATCGTGACTAAATAGTTGATTATAAATC
>PQFF01000342.1:0-16169 GCA_003547095.1 Diversispora epigaea
AACTTCGATCAAAGAGGGGCAATATTGTTGCCAAAATTAAATCGTCAATATTTTCTACCTTTGGCGAAGATTCATTACCAAGTATTAATACCAGCGCGACGGAAAAAGAAATAATGGATTACAAAAAAAAAGAAGAAGTTAGAAAAGCATTCAAAAAATTACATAAAAAGATAAATGAAGACAATGACGATGAAAAACTAACATGGTGTAATAGAATATTACAAAAAGCTTTTACAAATCCCGCTAAGAAAACAAAATACCTCCTTGCGTTTGCCGTAGGAGTAATTGAAATAACTCTTGATCCCGATAATGGAGGTATACAAATAAAAGACGTAATCATGAAATCAAAAATTAGAAAATATATAGTAAGTTTTATATTAATTTATTGAAGACACCAGAAAAACAAAAAAAAACGTTAAATATCGTTATAATTTAGGATAAAATCGAAAATGGAAATATCTATATTTCATCATCAGAATCAGAATCATCCTCAGGATCCGCCTCAGAATTCGAAAAGGATAACAATGACAATATGAATGAAGACAACGAAGATGATGGCGTAATTTATATTGACTCTAATGAAGAAAACGATATAAATTTGGACGAATACAATATAGATGAAAGCGATATGGAATGAAAAATGATGTTTATTACTTTAATATTTTAAAAAATTCATAACGAAATAATATTTTTTTATATATTTCANCTACTGCATCAACTACTACTGCATCAACTACTACTGCATCGACTACTACCGCATCAACTCCTACTGAATCAACTCCTACTGAATCAACTCCTACTGCATCAACTCCTACTGCATCAACTCAATCCGCATCTTTTCCAATTTTCAAAAGAAAATCCCAATCATCATCTTCATTGGATGAAGCTAACAAAAAAAAGCAAACTAATAAATTTGGGGGTAATAAACGTTATATATCGGTTTTGAAAATAATTAAATATATTATAAGATAATTAATGTTGAATTTCTACAATTTAGATGAAAAAACGAATCAAAAAATAATGAATACACTACTAGAAATAAAAAAAGACATAACTGAAATAAAAAAAGACATTACCGAAATAAAAAAAAATGGAAATGATTCAAATAATTCGAAAGAACAGAAGAAATCGGAAGAATTATATTTAAATGTAAGAATTTTGTTATACTTTATTTTCTATATATATAAATAAAAATTAATTATAAATATTTTTTACAGGAGATAGCCAATATTGTATCGGAACCATTTATAGAAACGGATATGTACCCGGACTCAGAAAAATTAAAAAAAGAAACAAAGAACTACATAAATTCGACCAATCCCGGATTTCTTGCAAAATATTTGGAAAAAAGATGGAATTCGTATTTTGAAAAAAGTATTCATAGTAAGGTATATAATTTAATTAATAATTTACTTTATATTAAATGACATTTAATAAAAAATGACGTTAAATAACGTTTTATAATATAGTTGCTATTGAAACTTCGATCAAAGAGGGGCAATATTGTTGCCAAAATTAAATCGTCAATATTTTCTACCTTTGGCGAAGATTCATTACCAAGTATTAATACCAGCGCGACGGAAAAAGAAATAATGGATTACAAAAAAAAAGAAGAAGTTAGAAAAGCATTCAAAAAATTACATAAAAAGATAAATGAAGACAATGACGATGAAAAACTAACATGGTGTAATAGAATATTACAAAAAGCTTTTACAAATCCCGCTAAGAAAACAAAATACCTCCTTGCGTTTGCCGTAGGAGTAATTGAAATAACTCTTGATCCCGATAATGGAGGTATACAAATAAAAGACGTAATCATGAAATCAAAAATTAGAAAATATATAGTAAGTTTTATATTAATTTATTGAAGACACCAGAAAAACAAAAAAAAACGTTAAATATCGTTATAATTTAGGATAAAATCGAAAATGGAAATATCTATATTTCATCATCAGAATCAGAATCATCCTCAGGATCCGCCTCAGAATTCGAAAAGGATAACAATGACAATATGAATGAAGACAACGAAGATGATGGCGTAATTTATATTGACTCTAATGAAGAAAACGATATAAATTTGGACGAATACAATATAGATGAAAGCGATATGGAATGAAAAATGATGTTTATTACTTTAATATTTTAAAAAATTCATAACGAAATAATATTTTTTTATATATTTCATGTAATAATTATAATAAAAGTAAAATAATAGTTAATAAAAGAGAATAATAAAGATTGAAATTAAATTTTATATTCAAAAAAAGTGTAATTTTTGAAAAAAACGAATAAATTAAATTAAAAAACGTTATTTAACGATAAATTTAATAAAAAAAATATTAAAGCAATTAATCCGACGTTCTAGATCACAATAAATACGTTCTGCTCGTCTATGTTATTAAACGATGCTTTAAATANAAAAAACGTTAAATATCGTTATAATTTAGGATAAAATCGAAAATGGAAATATCTATATTTCATCATCAGAATCAGAATCATCCTCAGGATCCGCCTCAGAATTCGAAAAGGATAACAATGACAATATGAATGAAGACAACGAAGATGATGGCGTAATTTATATTGACTCTAATGAAGAAAACGATATAAATTTGGACGAATACAATATAGATGAAAGCGATATGGAATGAAAAATGATGTTTATTACTTTAATATTTTAAAAAATTCATAACGAAATAATATTTTTTTATATATTTCATGTAATAATTATAATAAAAGTAAAATAATAGTTAATAAAAGAGAATAATAAAGATTGAAATTAAATTTTATATTCAAAAAAAGTGTAATTTTTGAAAAAAACGAATAAATTAAATTAAAAAACGTTATTTAACGATAAATTTAATAAAAAAAATATTAAAGCAATTAATCCGACGTTCTAGATCACAATAAATACGTTCTGCTCGTCTATGTTATTAAACGATGCTTTAAATATCATTATATATCGCGTAAAAACGAACATTTCGTACCGTACTGACTAACGATAATAAACACCGATATACAACGTTATTAATACGAAACGTTCGTTATACGTTCTAAAACGGCGATATATAACGTTATATATACACCGTTCATTAAACGTAGTATAAACGGTACGTATTTATAGCGTACTAGAACGTTACGTTCTAGTACGTAGGTGTCGTTCTAGAACGCAATACGAACGTTCCGTCCATAGAACGTTATATAACGTTATATAAAAATTACTGATGTTGAAGATTGTTTTCGAATAGATTCTGAAGAAAACCAAGATAATCCAACTACTGAAGATCAAGATAATACAATTAATACAATTGATAGTAATGTTTAATAATATTATTTTCATGAATTGATATTTAATTTTTGAATAAAAAATAATATTTTTTGATTTGTACAGGTACAGAACATTCTATAATTACAACCAAAAAATATAAAAGAAAGAAACCATCATTTACAAGACAGCATTTTGAAAAAGGACTTAATTCGAAAGGTGAAGAGATTCAAATTTGTAAGTTTTTAGATGAAAGTGGTAATAGATGTAATCAAACATATCGAAATGCTGGGGGTTCAACTGGAAATTTAATTGCACATTTGCGAGATGCTCATTCTATTATTAATGATGATGAAAATAGAACTTCTAAAAAGGTATAAAGTTAGATTTTTGAAATTTTTTATATATTATATTATAATTTTTTTATTGATTTAATAATTAATTGATTTAATAATTAATTTTTTAGTTACGAAATACTAAAATTACTGATTTTGTTAAATCTCATCGTCCTTATCCTAAACATATTCAAAAACAACTTGAAGAAGTTCTTCTTAAATGGATGTTAATTACCAATCAACCTATTTCAACAGTTACAAATCTAGCATATAAAGAAATGATTTCACATTTTAATCCTTCATTTAATATACCTGGAGAACAAAAGATCAAAACAATGATATCAAAAAGCTATAAACACAACCGTGAAAATTTAATGAATTTATTAAATGAAACAGCTACAACAGTATCATTAACTACAGATCTTTGGTCTAGTAGAGCTAAACATGGATATTTAGGTGTTACTGCAACATGGATTACACCAGATTTTAATATTAAAGATGTAATGTTAGAAATAAAATATGCTCCTTCTCCTCACACAGCTAAAACTATTGCTGAATTACTTTATCAATGTATTACAAGTTGGAATCTTGAAGGACGTGTAATGGCAATTGTTACAGATAATGGTGCAAATATAAAATCAACATTTCCTATATTAATTCAAAAAAATAAATGTGAAAATATTCAACGAATTCCATGTGCGGCGCATACACTTCAATTGGCAATTGGTAAAGGATTGGCACCTGTAGAAATTTTTATAGCACGTGTAAAACGAGTAATTAATTTTTTTTCAACACAAAAACAAATAGAAAAATTAGAAGAAGCACAATCTAAATTAAATTATCAAGATATATTACGATGTATTCAAGATGTTTCAACACGTTGGAATTCTTCTTATTATGCTTGGGATCGTCTTTTTTTTCTTAAAGATGCAATTATACGACTTCAAGTTGATTTAGTTACAAGTACCAATAAAGAAGACAAAAGTGATGGAAATAAATTAAGAAAAATTATGTTATCTGAAGAAGAATGGGAATTATTAGATCAATTAATTGATCTTTTAATGCCATTTGAAAAAGCAACTCGAGATTTTTCAAGAGGAACTTATGTAACATTAAGTTCTACAATATCAACTATTAAAAAGTTAATTTTTGATTTAGCTGGTAACTCTTCATTAAATAATATTAATATTAATTATCTTGATGAAAATACTGTATTTGAGACTGAAGAATTATTAATTGAAATTGAAGATGAAGAAATTATAAGTAATATATCAAAAAGAAATGTTTCTATTAAAAATCCATTAAATACAACAGGGATTTTGGAAAAAGTTAAAAATAATATCTATTCTGCATTAATTTATTATTGGGATTTTTCTAATGATATAGAATTAATGGCTTCTCTATTAGATCCACGTTATAAAACATTGGATTTTGTAGAATCTGAAGATGAAAAAAAAAGAATAATTCAAAAACTTCATAATGAACTTGATCCAAATAATTCATTACCTGTAGAATCATCTAGTTCAACTACACTTTTAACAAATGATGCAGAATTTTCATTACGTTCACATAAGGAATATCGTCAATATCGTCTAATGAAAAATAAAAATTTAAATCAATCAAATATAAATATTAATATTGATGAAGTAGATAGTTATTTAGCAAAACCAGTTGTATTAGAAAATGTAAATCCATTAGAGTGGTGGTAAGTAAATATACAACTTTTTCCCAAATTATCTAAAATTGCTCGTAAATATCTTGGAATACCAGCAACTTCTGTTTCATGTGAAAGATTATTTTCACATGCTAATAATATAATTACAACAAAAAGAATTCGATTAGATACAGATTTAGCTGGTAAAATGCTTTTTTTAAAAAGAAATCTTAATTCAATGGAAGTTTTTGCAAAAGAATGGGATGAAATTGAAGAAATACAAAAAGATAATTAATAATAAAAAATTATAAAATAAATTATAAATTTCCATTTTATTAAATAAAGTTTTGAAAAATAATTTTTTTTATTCATTTTAATTTTATATAATTTCAAAGTATTTTAATTTAAAAATAAAAATAAATCTAAATTAAAGATAGATCCTAAAAATAAGAATAGATCCTAAAATAAGGATGAATCCTAAAAATAAAGATAAATTCTAAAATAAGGATGGATCCTAAAAATAAGGATGGATCCTAAAAATAAGGATGGATCCTATAAATAAGGATGGATCCTTAAAATAAGGATGGATCCGAAATATTTAAGGATAAGGATTTATAATTCGGATTTGATTGAGAAAATCTGGATCTAATCCGGATTGCATTTTGAAATAGAATCGGAACACTAGCTATAATTCTGATTATAAACATCAGGAAATTTTTTATGTCAGAGGTTATTGTAATAATTTCGTTTTCAAAGGTTATTAAAGGTTATCGGACCAATAACCTTCGCAAATATTACGTTTATTATGATAAAGTAAAGGTTATTGAAGGTTATCAATATCAATAACCTCCAGAGTATTACGTTTTATTAATAAAAATGAAGGTTTTCGGTACCAATAACCTTCGTAAATATTACGTTTATGTTGGAGGTATTCAAAGGTTATCGAAGTGAAGGACTTCGAAGGCTTACGTTTAAAAAAATTTACTGATGAATGAAATCAGAAATAATTATCGACAGTTACTATATATAAAACATTTTATTCTATAAGTAAATTTTAAAAATAATATTAATTGCATTTATAGATGAGAATATGGTACATATTATATTTAAATTACAGTTCATTTTTATTAAAATTGAGGGTACTATATACGTTTAAAGATTTTTCACCTATTCAAACTTTAAATATGTATTGTACCCTCAATTTTAATGAAAATAAACTGTAATTTAGATATAATATGTACCTTATTCTCATTTATAAATACAATTAATACTGTTTTTAATATTTACTTATAATATGAAAACTTTTATATATAGTAACTACATCAGGAATTAAATATAAACGTTCTAGTGCGTTCAAAATACACCGATCTATAGCGTCCTACAAACACCACCTACGTTCATATAGCGTATTAAATATGCCGTTCTAGTGCGTTCTCCGAACGCTTCGTATATATAGCGTACTAGAACGCACCGTTCTAGTGCGTTCTCCGAACGCTTCGTATATATAGCGTACTAGAACGCACCGTTCTAGTGCGTTCTCCGAACGTTTCGTATATATAACGTACTAGAACGTACTGTTCTAGTGCGTTCTCCGAACGTTTCGTATATATAGCGTACTAGAACGTACCGTTCTAGTGCGTTCTCTGGACGTTTCGTATATATAGCGTCCTAGAACGCCTCTATATAATTCCGGATGTATACTTGCACGCAAAATTATTTTGGGGTCCCGAAATTACAATTTTGAGGAAAAAAGTCGAAATAGTTTTTCATAAAAGATGAAATTATTTTACTTAAAACCTGAAATTTTTTAACTACCCAGATAAATTCTTTGATTAAAGATACATATAACTGGGTACTTTTTTTACTTTCATATATAGAATAGATTCTGCATAAATCTCAAAAAGTCGAAATACCTCAAAAATCCAAAATCAATTTTAGGAACATGTATAATGGTAACCATCGATAATTATTTCTGATTTTAAATATAATTATATTATGAAATAATTGTGGCCAGAATTACGGCATTATAGTAGAATTACGATATTGCAGCAGAATTACAACATTATGGCAAATAGTTGCAACTTTTGAAAATAATTGTGACAGGTATCTTTAGTTAAGACCTTATCTAATTTCATAGTTCATATTATTAATTCAGATTTTTCTAATGATAAAACTAATGAAGATATCTAGAACCCTAAGCAATCTATAAATAGGTCACATTAGAGTTTGCTTAGTTATCATAGTAAAATTTTTAAAAAGTTACTTATTTTTAATTAATTTTTAAAAATTTATTTTATTTTCTAATTTAGTATTATCTGATCTATTCATAAATTATTCGGGATCCTGGATATCTTTGGTGATGATGATTCCAACAATAAGAATTTTGATAATAAAGATACTGTTAATGTAGTGGTGGAATTCAGATATCTGTTTAACTGTGGATGGATAATCTGTGAGCTTTATCACGTATATGAATATCTGTAATTAAATATCCAGATATATTCGCGAATATCCTTGGATATCTGTTATTATCCGAAGATATTCTTAGATATCTTTTATTATCTGTACTTATCCGTTATATATCTGTTTTATCTATTATATATCTGTTTTTATCCATTATTTATCTGTTTTTATCCACTATATATCTGTGAATAAAAAACTAAAAATTAGAAATAATTGTCAAGGGTTGTTTGCATATCCATCATATAAAAAAAATAAAAATGTCATAAGTATACATGTTCCCAAAATTGATTTTGGATTTTTGAGGTATTTCAACTTTTTGAAATTTATGCAGAATCTATTCTATATATGGAGGTAAAAAAAGTACCCAGTTATGTGTATCTTCAATCAAAGAATAAATCTGGGTGGTCAAAAAATTTTGGGTTTTAAGTAAAATAATTTTGTCTTCTATGAAAAACTATTTTGACTTTTTTCTCCGAAATTGTAATTTCGGGGTCCCAAAATAATTTTGCGTTGTTACCGTAGTAATATTGTAGAATGTATTTTATTTATTATTATATATTATTGACTTATATTATTTATTATTTTATTATTATATTTATAGTTAGTTAGTATTCATTTATTTGTTATTTATTTATTATTATATTCTTATCTGTAATACGAAAGACAAATTGATTTACAAATATGTAGTTGTGTAGTGTAACTGTGTCCTGTAATAGATTTACCATAGATAGTAGCAAATTAATATGTAGATCATGTATTACGAGGACCTAAAGGACCCAAAGGACCTAAAGGACCCAAAGGATCCAAAGGACCTAAAGGACCTAAAGGATCTAAAGGACCTAAAGAACCTAAAGGATTTAAAGAACCTAAAGGACCTAAAAGACCCAAAAATTAGTTATATAAAGGATGGATTTTGGCCTGAGGCAAAGATAGTTAGTTATAGTCCGATTTAGAATTCGTTAGTTTAGGATTCTATCCTTTAATTAGGAAACCTTTTGTAACTAATTTATTGGTGAATTAGTCTCTTTTGTACTTTGCAATTACCATTAATAAATGTTATTATTACCTTGAAATTATTAGTATTATTGTCTTATTAATAATAACCTAACCTTTTGTATTGAATCACCTACTTTATCATTTGGAGCGCTGTCTCATGATAATAGTAGTTAACACTAATCAATACACTTATTAACAGTAGTTTATTTAACTTCTAGAACCTACCTATTAGTAGTAGTTGTATCTATTTTGACTAATAGTTTCCTTGAATAATATCTTTAATATTATTTCAAGAGTTCCTGTTCATCCCACATGTTTATTAAGAAGGATAAACCTCCGTCGGTAACAGCGTGCAAGTATAGTCATAAGAATTTATTTGCATAGAATTATACATTATTTTTTTAAATGGTAAAATAATTTTCTATTGCATTTCAATTTAATGATTTAAAAGGTTAAAGAGTTTTAAAGTTATGAGATGCACGATCAATTTGTTCTTTGATGATTGTAACTTTATTTCTAAAGATTTACATATAAAATTNTAGTAGTTAACACTAATCAATACACTTATTAACAGTAGTTTATTTAACTTCTAGAACCTACCTATTAGTAGTAGTTGTATCTATTTTGACTAATAGTTTCCTTGAATAATATCTTTAATATTATTTCAAGAGTTCCTGTTCATCCCACATGTTTATTAAGAAGGATAAACCTCCGTCGGTAACAGCGTGCAAGTATAGTCATAAGAATTTATTTGCATAGAATTATACATTATTTTTTTAAATGGTAAAATAATTTTCTATTGCATTTCAATTTAATGATTTAAAAGGTTAAAGAGTTTTAAAGTTATGAGATGCACGATCAATTTGTTCTTTGATGATTGTAACTTTATTTCTAAAGATTTACATATAAAATTTCATTTTCAGACTTTTCTCACAATTTGTGAAACAGGGAGCGATTTTTCACAAAAATATTTCTAAGACAGATCGAAAGCCCTGGTTCTTAGCTACAAGATAATATGTGTTTCATCTTTGTATCATTGATATTCGCTGTGACAATGAAGTTTAAAGCCAAGCAATTGTTAAAACATCTATGAAAATTTAAGATTTACAAGATTTACATATAAAAATTCTGTTTTCAGACTTCTCTCGCAATTTGTGAAACAGAAAGCGATTTTTCACAAAGATATTTCTAAAACAGATCGAAAGCTCCGGTTCTTAGCTACAAGATGACATGTGTTTCATCTTTGTAGCATCGATATTCATTAAGATAATAAAGTTTAAAATCAAACAATTGTTAAAATGTCTATAAAAAATCTTTAAAAAATTTTTTTATTGGTATTTTAACAATTGTTTGACTTTAAACTTCATTATCTTGATAAATATTGATGCTACAGAAATGAAACACATGTCACCTTGTAGCTAAGAATATACTTGCCGCCCAAATTCAAAATCCAAATGCCGAAATCCCAAATGCCGAAATCCCAAATCCCAAATCCCAAATTATAATTAGTATTTTTTGCCGAAATCCCAAATCCCAAATCCCAAATTATAATTAGTATTTTTTGCCGAAATCCCAAATCCCAAATCCCAAATCCCAAATACTAGTAATTTGTGCATTTTGGCGTCCCAAATCCCAAATTATTTGGGATTTGGGCAATACGTATAGCTAAGAACCAGGGATTTTGATCTGTCTTAGAAATATCTTTGTGAAAAATCATTCCCTGTTTCACAAATTGCGAGAGAAGTCTGAAAACGAAATTTTTATATGTAAATCTTTAAAAATAAAGTTACATCATCCGGAATTATATAGAGGCGTTCAAGGACGCTATATATACGAAATGTCTGGAGAACGCACTAGAACGGTGCGTTCTAGTACGTTATATATACGAAACGTTCAGAGAACGCACTAGAACGGTACGTTCTAGTATGTTATATATACGAAACGTTCGGAGAACGTACTAGAACAGTACGTTCTAGTATGCTATATATACGAAGCGTTCGGAGAACACACTAGAACAACATATTTAATACGCTATATGAACGTAGGTGGTGTTCGTAGGACACTATAGATCGGTGTATTTTGGATGCACTAGAACAGGACCCCGAAATATTATAATAAATGTCATAAAAGATCTGCAAGATTTTGGTTCAAAATATGCAACTATTTTTTATATTAACTCTATGCAAAATTTTTATGAGATATCTAAAATATAGTAAAAAATATGCAAATAAAATTATGACTTATAATTAAAGTAATAAATATTTTGCAGTGGCTCATAGTTATAGTATCAAATCGCTGAATCAAGTTTTATAGTTATAAGATGCATCAAAGAACAAATTAATTACACCGTGAAGCGATTGTGTAACTTTATTTTTAAAGATTTACACATAAAATTCTGTTTTAGACTTCTCTCACAATTTGTGGAACAGGGAGCGATTTTTCACAAAGATATTTCTAAGACAGATCGAAAGATCTGGTTCTTAGCTACAAGATGACATGTGTTTCATCCTTGTAGCATCGATATTCATCAATATAATGAGATTTAAAGTCAAGCAATTGTCAAAACGTCTATGAAAATTCTTTAAAAACTTTTTTCATAGACGTTTTGACAATTGCTTGACTTTAAATCTCATTATATTGATGAA
This sequence comes from Diversispora epigaea, assembly GCA_003547095.1. NCBI lineage: Eukaryota > Fungi > Glomeromycota > Glomeromycetes > Diversisporales > Diversisporaceae > Diversispora > Diversispora epigaea. Next base: position 11,356 of record PQFF01000342.1, read on the forward strand.
TATCGATGCTACAAGGATGAAACACATGTCATCTTGTAGCTAAGAACCAGATCTTTCGATCTGTCTTAGAAATATCTTTGTGAAAAATCGCTCCCTGTTCCACAAATTGTGAGAGAAGTCTGAAAACGGAATTTTTATATGTAAATCTTGTAAATCTTTAAAAATATAAACGTTTTGACAATTGCTTGGCTTTAAACCTCATTATCTTGGCAAATATCGATGCTACAGAGATGAAACACATATCATCTTGTAGCTAAGAACCGGGGCTTTCGATCTGTCTTAGAAATACCTTTGTGAAAAATCGCTTCCTGTTCCACAATTTGCGAGAGAAGTCTGAAAACGGAATTTTATATGTAAATCTTTAGAAATAAAGTTACACAATCATCAAAGAACAAATTGATTGTGCATCTCATAACTTTAAAGCTTGATGCAGCGACTTGNTAATCATATAACTATAATAAAAATGATTATTATTATGCAAACTATTATTATTACTTTTCAAAAATGTATAATTCTATGCAAATAAATTCTTATGACATTTTTATTTTTTTTATATGATGGATATGCAAACTATTAGTATGACTTGTAATATAATATTTCGGGGTCCTACTAGAACGTTTATATTTAATTCCTGATGATAATTATTTCACGGTATAACTAGGGAAATGGGGACCGTTGTAAGTCTGGAGCAAAAAATCTGATATCATATGACTAATTTTTTTTTATTTTTTACAATTAAATCAATGTAATTAATTAATATATTTTTAACTTTTACAAATAAATCAATATATTATACTGCAATTAATCAATATGTTTTTAACTTTTACAATTATATTGAATTAAATTAGTGTATTATTGCAATTAATCAATGTATTATATTATTAATGATATATCAAACTACAATTGATCAATATGTTATACTATAATAAATAAATTGATAATATGGTGTTTATTATTATCATTGTGTAATTATTTATTTTTTTTTATTTTTTAATCTAATTGTCATGTGTTCGTTATCTACAACAATCTTATCTAAAATCGGACAGACATTATTCAAAGTTACATTTTTGATATTTTTCTTATTTTTTATTTAAATTTGCATCAATAACAGGACTAATAATGCATCAAAGACGTAACTTTGATATCACTTTGCTTATCCATCAAGTGTCCTCCGCTATGCTCCGAACAATTAATTTGTTCTTTAATGGATCTTATAACTTTAAAGCTTGATGTAACGATTTGGTATTATAACTATGAACCACTACAAAATATTTATTATTTTAATTATAAGTCATAATTTTATTTGCATATTTTTTATTATATTTTAGATATATCATAAGAATTTTGCATAGAGTTAATATAAAAAATAGTTGCATATTTTTGATCAAAATCTTGTAAATCTTTTATGATATTTATTATAATATTTTGGGGTCCTGTTGTCACATATAAATTTTTTATTTTAATAAGTAAATATCAAAAACGATACTAAGTAACCTTAAAGATAAGATGAATTGCGTATTATATTAAAATTGAATGAACAATTGTTATTTTAAAAGATTTCACCCATTCGAACTTTAATCATTAATAGTTTCCTCAATTTTGATAATATAAGTCTGTTTTTTTAATATAATATGCAATTTCTTCTTGTCTTTAAGATTACTTAGTATCATTTTTGACATTTACTTATTAAAATAAAAAGTTTCATATATGACAACCGTCAATAATTATTTTTAATTTGTAATTTATAAAGTATTGCAGATCTGAACGGATATCTGAGGATATCCATACAGATATTCGTTTATCCGAGTACACCAAAGTGCCAATTCAGATATCTGTGCAGATATTCGGATAGGTTATAAACGGATCCCACTACTATATTAATGATAACGAAACTAATGAGGATAGAGATAAAATAAATGATATAAATATAATATTTTCTGATGATAATATTGGTTATTACTACAATTTAAGTAGTGGTGAAACTTATAAAAAATCAAATTATTTAATTAGTGCATATTAACAATAAAGTTATATATCGTGACAGCCAAATATTAACACGTTCACATAATTGTATATATAAATTTGCGAAATTATAACTTTATTTTTTTTTTCGCATATTGTATTATTACAGGTGCAATAAACACATGACTAAATATCTAGAATTAGAGTTAGGGTTAATAAAAAATTTATACTTTATATTTTCTCAGGCAGCTGTATAAAACATTTCTATTGCCAAGATGTGTAATTCATGAATTGATTTTAGCAATGAAAATCATAACAAAAAAGAAAACTTATTTTTTGTACTATATTGTTTAAAATGCAATCAATATCATGTTCCAATTATATTTTTTCCTACTTCAGTCATGAGGATTACATTTGTTTCCTAATTCCATGTTTCTTATTATAAAATTTAACAATAAGTTTTGCTATTTCTATACTGATATTTGCGAGTGTAATGGTTACAGTGGGTAAAATGATAAAGACATCTAACAATATTGTTAAAAATATTCACATAATTATTGAAATAGTTGTATTGTAGACCTTATTATCATAGATTATCCCTATTTTTTTCATATTTGTTCCTAATATAACAATTTTTACTATAATAAACAGTATTCAATAATACGACAAAATATGTTGTGGATTTTTCGTCCTTGAAAAATAATACATATATTACAACAATAAAATTAGTTATAAGTGTATATAAGACCAATCCTATTATTTTAGTTCCAATTTCCTATAAGGTTTCGTAGGAAAGAAAATTCGATGAAAAAACTAAATTTTAGTGAATATTAATATCTTTATAATATATGAATATATGTAAATATTTTAAGTAAACATACTGATTTTTTTCTTTCTTCAATAAGTCCTTCTAAAAATCTAATTTTTTCAGTACAAGAGGTACACTCATTATATATTTCTTTCTGCCTTCTAGTTAAACTCCCATAAGTTTTTTTTAGATGCAAAGGTAAACTGTTATTATTACCTGAAATAAACAGTATCGATTATTATTAAATTTGAATAAGTGGGAAACTATTACAAATACAACAATTTTACCCTTGTTAGTATTATTGTTTTTGTTATTTTCACTCATATTAAAGTATTTAAGGAAAGTATAGGAAAAAGTAATATAGGAAAAATATATAATATAATTTTTACATCATTACGTCATTTTGAAATCACCAAAAAATTACTAACACATGATTAAACATAATGATACTATAAAATAATAACAAGTAAATTTTAACTTTATTGATATCTATAATAAATTTTTTTAATTAGAACATAATACTAGTGTTATAATTACACAATACGTAATAATTAAACATTGTGATTTTTTTTTAATGTTAAGTACACTAGTCGAAATGGTCCAATTCACTGGTTGAAATCTGGAATATCGGGGACTTATCGGGCACCTATCTCCCCCAGATAGGTCCCCGATATCTACTTATATTACACCTATCGGGTACCCGATAAGTGTAGTAGTCGTGCCTAATATCGTATACTTATCGCAGACTTATCGGTTATATTTTTTACACATATCAGGTATTTAGTTTTTAGCCATTTTTCAAAATCAATCGGGTACCCGATTTTTTTTTTAAATACTATCGGGGATCTATCGGTTAACTTTCAGCCGCTAATAGGCTCCCGATATTTTATTTATATTGCGCCTATCGGGTGCCCGATAATATAGCTTTCATACTAAAATTCGATTATTCATTAGACAAAATTATAAAAAATTCAATAGCTTTATTTATTATTGCACAAATTTTTTTTTTAATATATCATATGCCTGATAACTAATTTTATTGCAAAATTTATTTATTAATATAATCAAAATATATAAAAAATAATAAAAATCAAAAAAAATTATATAATATCATAATTATTATTATTACTATTATTATTGTTATTATTATTATTATAATTATTTTTTTTTATTTTCTTTTATTTTTTTTTTTGTTTTTTTGTTTTTTTTTGTTTTTTTTTTTTTTAATATATCATATGCCTGATAACTAATTTTATTGCAAAATTTATTTATTAATATAATCAAAATATATAAAAAATAATAAAAATCAAAAAAAATTATATAATATCATAATTATTATTATTACTATTATTATTGTTATTATTATTATTATAATTATTTTTTTTTATTTTCTTTTATTTTTTTTTTTGTTTTTTTGTTTTTTTTTGTTTTTTTTTTTATTAGAATCTTTTTTTGAAGATTCTCGTTTTCTTTTTTTATTTGATGATGATGATGACGATTTTCTTTTTCTTTTATTATCTATAATTAAATCGTTTTCATCATCATCATCATCCTCATCGGTGTTGTCCTCTCCTTCTCCTTCACTTTCTTCTTCTGTATCGGGATCATAAATTACTATTTTTGATTGATCCCGATTTTCACGCATCAATGTTACTGTATTTAGAGTCCAGCTCGGGGCCCCAACTGGCGGGTGCCCATCTCTGTTAATCTTGGACGCTACGTTTCTGATTCTTTGTTTTTGCTGTTTTTTACATACATCTTTAACGACAGGATCGATCCTTTCGTTAAAAAGTTTTATGAGCTAAAAAAAAAAAACACATTAATAATATCCCCGATAGATATAAAAAATATATATATTATTATTTACTTACAGCATCCGATCGCCACCATTTTTCATATACATAAATTGATGTTGTTTTTTCATTACTATTATTATTATCATTATTATTATCATTATCATTATTATTATTACTATCATTATTATCATTATTATCATTATTATTATTATTATTATTATTATTATTATTATTATTAGTATTATTAT
>PQFF01000342.1:28407-39206 GCA_003547095.1 Diversispora epigaea
GTTGCTAGATTTGTTACTGAAGATGATCTACAAGAAGCCCAAGAAAGATTAAGGGATATGTCAATAAATATAGAAAGAACCTATGGGCCTGAATTTATTACAAGTAATATCCATTTATCAATGCATATTCCTGAATGTATACGGGATTATGGCTCTGTTTATAGTTTTTGGTTATTCCCGTACGAGCGATTAAATGGATACATAGGTAAGCCGCACATATCGGGTGTACAAAATTATAATAAATAAAATTTTAACACAAATCTTTCATAGGTTCATATCCTAATAGTAATCGGCAGATCGAACCCGAACTTATGCGAATTGTTCTTAAAAATTCGCTTGTGGATTATCATCTTTCATGTCAATGGACATCTGGTCTCTTGGAGAATTCTCTTAAATTTCTTGCACCAAAGAAAGTTGCTGGCAGCTTAGCTGTAACTAATGAATTTAATAGAGAAGAGTTACAGTATTTCATCTCCCTGAAACATGACACGTCCAATAAAATCTATGGCACTGAATATATACTGTGACGCTAAAAATAGTTACAATTAATTTATTTATATATTTATTATATTCATTTATATTATATTTATTTATTTATATTTGTATTTTTATCTATTATTTATTATTTATATTTGTTTATCTATAGTTTATTATTTATTTACTTAGAATGTAATACGAATTAATGTGTAAGGTGAATCATCTAGGTGACTCACCTAGGTGACTAACCTAGGTGACTAACCTAGTACGATCACCTGTTATAAGGATAAAATCAAATGTTATACGAACCTGAAATTGATCTGCCAAGATAATTAGGAGGGCAAAAGGATATAAATATGAAGAGAATTTGCCCTAGGTTTAAGGGGCAGAAGTTCCAATTCTCTTAAGTTTTAATCTTCTTAGAATAGTTTTGAATTTAATTAATCTTTTATCCTTATTAATTTGCCTTTAGAAATTAATAAATCTTGTAATCATTAATTTATTTCTTATAATTTATAATAATAAACTTATATTTATCCCATATATCATTTCTTTGTGAAATTATAACTTATACCAAATAACTTATTGATTATTGGTAAATAAATTATTAATTAAACTCCACGCCTTGCTAAGTCACAAACTAACTTGGTGTGTTAAAACTATCCCTCACTACAAAGAACTCACTGTATATATATTTCTTTTGTTTAACTTTCTGTGTCGTAGTGAATTGATATTTATAGGATTTCACGTAGCGAACAGTTAGTTGTTTATTTGATTTAGTTTTATTATTTATTTATTTTTATCCTTCAGACCCTTGTTCAGCTTTTGAGCTTGACAATACTAGGACGTAGGGATAGTAGGCGCAATACGAATTGAGCCAGGAATTTAGCCAGATTTAATTTAGCCAATTGAGCCCGGAATTTAGCCACGGCGCAATCAGGCGCAATGGCTAAATTCAGGCGCAAAGGCTAAATAATGGCGCAATTCTGATTGGCTGGCGTAATTATAAAATTTATTAAATAATTATTTTTCAATTTTTAAAAATACCGAATTTTAACTTTAATTTCAAATTAATTTTACATAACTAGGAGCGATTTTCTACTATGATATTCCTATGACGGATCGAAAGATCTGGTTCTTAGCTACAAGATGATATATATTTCATTTCTGTAGCATTAAAATTGACCAAGTTATAGCTATTTTAAAACAATATATTAAAATATTAATATCGGTAAAATTAATTAATAATTTTATCTGATAAACTTTTTGTCACGTGACCAAAATTGCGCCAGCCAATCAGAAATTGTGCCTGAATTTAGCCAGAAAAAAATTATTTAGCCTTTGAGCCAGAATTTAGCCGGCGCAATTTAATTAGCCTTTGAGCCAGAATTTAGCCAGAATTTAGCTGGCGCAAAATTAATTAGCCAAAGGCGCAATTATTGAGCCAGCCTTCATATCAATTGAGCCTTCCACCCTTACCAGGACGTATGCTAACACCTTCACATGAAAAGGTAAGTATTCCTAAAGAGGTTCAAAAAATATTATGCGAATGGTATGTCACATTATATAATAGAAAAAAGAAAGATGTGAACGCATGTATGGAAGTAACTATGAACCAACATACACGATTAATAATAGGTAATGAAATATTTGGGTCCAAGATCACTGGACGACATGAAAATAATGCAATTATATTAGCGAAGTGGAAAGCATATAGAGATGGAACAAGTGATATTTATCCTGGGGAGGTACAATATTACTTCGAACATACTCTAACACTTCCAAAAGGACCCAAAACACATCTTCTAGCATATGTCAAATGGTATAAAAATGCGCCTTCCTCTAGTATACGATTTAAGCATAAATTTATGGAGCCTGAAGTATCCAATACTGAGTTGTGGAATGGAGAATACTATGAGGAAGGTCAAGATTCAATTATTGCAGTGTATAGAATATATGGTCGAGCCATTAAGATAAACTATCGGACGGGGAATAAGAATAAGAATAATTATGTTTCAATAATACCATTGAATCGAAGATTTAATGTTTAATTTTAATTTTATTTATTTATTAATTAATAATAAAGAGATTATCTAATACAATAAGCATATCAAACAATAACTAAACTTTAAAGNCAGCCTTCATATCAATTGAGCCTTCCACCCTTACCAGGACGTATGCTAACACCTTCACATGAAAAGGTAAGTATTCCTAAAGAGGTTCAAAAAATATTATGCGAATGGTATGTCACATTATATAATAGAAAAAAGAAAGATGTGAACGCATGTATGGAAGTAACTATGAACCAACATACACGATTAATAATAGGTAATGAAATATTTGGGTCCAAGATCACTGGACGACATGAAAATAATGCAATTATATTAGCGAAGTGGAAAGCATATAGAGATGGAACAAGTGATATTTATCCTGGGGAGGTACAATATTACTTCGAACATACTCTAACACTTCCAAAAGGACCCAAAACACATCTTCTAGCATATGTCAAATGGTATAAAAATGCGCCTTCCTCTAGTATACGATTTAAGCATAAATTTATGGAGCCTGAAGTATCCAATACTGAGTTGTGGAATGGAGAATACTATGAGGAAGGTCAAGATTCAATTATTGCAGTGTATAGAATATATGGTCGAGCCATTAAGATAAACTATCGGACGGGGAATAAGAATAAGAATAATTATGTTTCAATAATACCATTGAATCGAAGATTTAATGTTTAATTTTAATTTTATTTATTTATTAATTAATAATAAAGAGATTATCTAATACAATGAGCATATCAAACAATAACTAAACTTTAAAGTATATCTGATTTTATGTAAGAAAACTTGAATTTTAAGTATATGCATCTGATAGGTTGTATAACAGATAAGCCAAAAATATCAAATCGTGTGCCTGATAGGGAAAAACCTGAATAAAATTTTTAATAAATCAGGTGTCCGATATATACCCGATATTACTATTTATTATCATGTACCCGATATTGAAGGTAATATCGGATGTCTGAAATAATAATAATTAATATCGCTACCATATCGGGTGCATTATAAAATTTACAAAAAAAAACCCTAGATATCGGGTGCCCGATATATATAAAAATATTATTCGCACTCGATAGGTACCCTATAGGTACCCTATAAGTACCCGATATTCAAATATATCAGGTACCCGATAGGTACCTGATAGGTGCCTGATAGGTGCCCGATATTTGGATTTTGACCTGTGACTATCATCAGGAAATTTTTTATGTCGGAGATTATTGTAATAATTTCGTTTTCAAAGGTTATTGAAGGTTATCGAACCAATAACCTTTACAAATATTATGTTTATTATGATAAAGTGAAGGTTATTGAAGGTTATCAATATCAATAACCTCCAGAGTATTACGTTTTATTAATAAAAATGAAGGTTTTCAGTACCAATAACTTTCGTAAATATTACGTTTATGTTGGAGGTATTCGAAGGTTATCGAAGTGAAGGACTTCGAAGGCTTACGTTTAAAAAAATTTATTGATGATATAAAATGTTCATATTTAAATCTATCTAATTATTTTTTTTTATTTTTTTTAGATTTTTTATTTTTTTTTTCTTTTTCCTTTCCCTTTTCTTTTTCTTTTTCTACTACTTGTTCCTACTTCCTCATTATTATCATTATCTTCTTCTTCCTCATTATTATTATTATCTTCGTCCGGATCATAAATTGGGATATCTCTGTTAACCCAATTCAAGTATTCAAGCGCCTCCCTACTCAGTGTCCAAATTGGAGCACCTTTCGGAATTTCAGTCTCTGTTTTGTTTTGTTTATAGCGTTCGGATCTGATTCTAGTCTTTTGTGCTTTTTGTGTATTTGCTGGTCTACTCACAATATCAATCACTGGATCGATTCTTTTGTGCAATAATTTTTTTAACTATAAAATATAATTTATTAATATCATACTCGATAGATATAAGAATATATTAATTACTGTTGATCTACTTACCGATTCAGATCTTCACCATTTATCCTTAATATAAATCGATGTTGTTTTTTGTCTCGTTGAGGTGACAGAAGTAGCTGCTGTAGTATCTCTACTTCTATTACTGCTATTATTATTACTATTACTATTATTATTATCATCATCGTAATTATTATTACGATTATTATCATTATCATTATTATTATCGTTATTACGATTATTATCATCATCGTTATTACAATTATCATTATCGCGATTATTACTATTATAATCATCATTATTATTATTATTATTATTATTATCATTATTATTATCGTTATTATTATCATTATTATCATTATCATTATTATCGTTATTATCATTATTATTGTCATCATCAACATCTATTATGCCAAATGCATCTCCAAATGAACTTTGTTTTATAAATTTAATAATTAATTTAGTTACAAATTAAAATAATAATAAATATAATTTATAAATATAGTACCTTCACCATATTTGTATTTTTCGTCTGTCATTTCAGGACCCCAGATAATATATATATAGGTCATAAATAGAGTTTGCTTATTTATTATATAAAAAAATCTTAAAAGTCATAATATTTATTTGCTTAAATTTCATAATTTTTATAAAAGGTTACATTTTAGAATGCATAATAAATGTTATTTTAAGTTAGGTAACACAATTGAAATGCTTTTTTTAGGGGGATATATTATAAAAATTTTGTATTACTTGTTATTATATTTTATAAAAAAAAAATTTTAATTTTTTCGCGTATACAAAACAAAACAAAATGAATAAAGGTGGATGGAAGTATTCAAAAAAAAGATTAGCCAAACATGAGTTTTGTGCAGCAATAATCAATCCAAAAAAAATTATTTGTATTTGTGGAAAAACTATTAAGTTAAATCGAAAATAGGATGAAGATTATTTAAATAGACATGTTAATGGTAATGGATGTAAACGAAAAACAGGACAAAAATCAATTTATTGTTTTTTTAATTTTATTGAAAATGAAAGTATCAGTTCTGAAGAAGAGTATGATAATGATATTTGTGAAAATATGGATAGTGATGATATAATTACAGTTGATTCAAATGATAATGATAATAATTTTGATGATATTTTATCAAGTGAAGATGAAGACCAATCAAATAATAATAAAAAATTGAAAAAAAGAATTCGTTGTCCTGGGTTACGCTCACAAAAAATTAGATATTATATTGAACGGACACCTGCACAAGTTGGTGGTACACGACGTATTGAAATAATTGGAAAGGAATTATTTCCATCTTTATTTTCAGATAAATTTTCAAGAAAAAAATTAAATGTTTCGCAAAAGAGAAAATTAAATAGACAGATTTATATAGAAGCTGAATGGAGAATTGATAGAGAAGNCCAAATGCATCTCCAAATGAACTTTGTTTTATAAATTTAATAATTAATTTAGTTACAAATTAAAATAATAATAAATATAATTTATAAATATAGTACCTTCACCATATTTGTATTTTTCGTCTGTCATTTCAGGACCCCAGATAATATATATATAGGTCATAAATAGAGTTTGCTTATTTATTATATAAAAAAATCTTAAAAGTCATAATATTTATTTGCTTAAATTTCATAATTTTTATAAAAGGTTACATTTTAGAATGCATAATAAATGTTATTTTAAGTTAGGTAACACAATTGAAATGCTTTTTTTAGGGGGATATATTATAAAAATTTTGTATTACTTGTTATTATATTTTATAAAAAAAAAATTTTAATTTTTTCGCGTATACAAAACAAAACAAAATGAATAAAGGTGGATGGAAGTATTCAAAAAAAAGATTAGCCAAACATGAGTTTTGTGCAGCAATAATCAATCCAAAAAAAATTATTTGTATTTGTGGAAAAACTATTAAGTTAAATCGAAAATAGGATGAAGATTATTTAAATAGACATGTTAATGGTAATGGATGTAAACGAAAAACAGGACAAAAATCAATTTATTGTTTTTTTAATTTTATTGAAAATGAAAGTATCAGTTCTGAAGAAGAGTATGATAATGATATTTGTGAAAATATGGATAGTGATGATATAATTACAGTTGATTCAAATGATAATGATAATAATTTTGATGATATTTTATCAAGTGAAGATGAAGACCAATCAAATAATAATAAAAAATTGAAAAAAAGAATTCGTTGTCCTGGGTTACGCTCACAAAAAATTAGATATTATATTGAACGGACACCTGCACAAGTTGGTGGTACACGACGTATTGAAATAATTGGAAAGGAATTATTTCCATCTTTATTTTCAGATAAATTTTCAAGAAAAAAATTAAATGTTTCGCAAAAGAGAAAATTAAATAGACAGATTTATATAGAAGCTGAATGGAGAATTGATAGAGAAGATAAAATTTTTATAAAATAAAATATTTATTTTATTAATATTAATAATATTAATAATATTTATTATTTATAGGAAATTGTGTTCGTGCGAAAAATTGTAATGGTGAATATACAGATAATAATCTCTGTATAGAATGCAAACAGTTAAAAACAAATCCAAAATTAGTTAATCGTGTAAGTGTTAAAAAACTTGATGAAAAAAATTTGAAATTTACACCAACCTTTTATTTTAAAAATGATAAGTTAAAAAAATATTTAAAAAATGGTGATTTATCAACTATTTGGAATATTATTAAAAAAGATTCAACAAATTCTAATCTTTGGATTACACTTGCAAGTAAAGGTCTTCAAGGTGCATTCAACAAATCAGATGTTTTTCAAGGTTTATGTAAAATTATGTGTCAAGTTTCTGAACGTAAAGAAAAAGGAATACAAAATCTTAAATATACAGATGAATTTACTAATTTTTTAACTGTACTTGGTACTATAAGTTCAAAAGCATTAGAATTGTTTCGACAAAATTTAGCTGGTCGTAGTTTACGAAATATAAGGTAATTTTAAATATTTTATAATTTATATAAAACCAATAAATTATTTATTTATTATAGTTTTTTTTATTTAGACTTTTACGTACAAATTCAAATGATATGCTTATAAATCCAGAACTTTGTTTTGAAAATGTTGCACGATTTAAGAGATTTTTGGATAAAATAAATTATACAGGACCAATCGCAGCAATGAGTGATAATACAAAACTAAAATCACGGCTCCGTTATTCTTCTCAACTTGAATGTATTATTGGTTCTGTTTTATCATATGAAGAAACAAAAATAAATGATATTCCAAAAATTATTCAATTGATAAAAGATAAAAAAGCGATTGCTAATTATGTTCGGGCTTACATTTTACAGGTAATATTAATAATATTCATAATTTTATTTATTTTAATATAAAAATTAACTTAAAAAAATTATTATTAGGTGCCATTACAAAAATTTCCACCTGTTATAATTGCTTTAATACCAAATAATGGAAAAGATTCTGCAGAAACGATTGCAAATCTGCATAAAAAATTAATTTTAGAAATTGCACCACAATTAAATATTTCTATACTTTCAATTGGTTCAGATGGTGCAGCATCAGAGTTTTGCGCACAATCAATTATTATGAATATGCAAACAGATAATAAGATAAGAATAATTGATGGATTATTGAATATCAATTTCAGTTGTCCAGTTTTTTCTAATGTTGGTCCAGTAATTCGAATTCAAGATCCAAAACATGCAAAAAAAACTGCACGTAATGTAGTAATGTCTGGTGCAAAAGTTTTGGCATTTGGAAAATATATAGCAAATTTTGAACATTTCCTTAAATTGGTTAATTCACCAACTTCAGTATTATATAAAAATGATGTAATAAAACTAGATAGACAAGATGATGGGGCAGCATATCGGTCTTTTTGTTATTATAATTTAGCACAATGTTTAAATAGAAATAAGATAAAGGAAGGATATGAAGGTTTTTTTGTTTATTTGTTTGTTTTAGGTAAGTAATAATTTTTTTTTATTAAAAAAGAATATTTATTATTTTATATAATTTTTAGGTGAACTTGTAGATAGTTACTTAAATAGAGAAATATGTCCAATTGAACGTGTAAGAATGTGTATGATGACATATTTTTTTATAAGACTTTGGAGATATCACATTGAAACTATGGCACGAAAATATTCATACTTTATGTCTATTCAAGAGAATTTTATGGCTATGCAAAGTTTTTCAATTTTTAATTCATTGGTTGAATCTATGGTTCTTCTTGTTAAATCACATCGGGAATATTACACTGAATTTCCATTAATATCGTGGATGCATGGATCTGAAGCATGTGAACATGTATTTGGGATAGCACGACAAATACGTGCAGATTTTGATTTTGCAGAAATACTACAAATGGTTCTCAAAATTTCACAATACATGAAATCTTTAAATAATAATCTTTCGTTTGAAAAAGAAAAATCTGTACGCGAAGGTATAAATTTTAATTAAGTATTTAGTTTATTTAATGTTTTTATAAATAAATATTTATTTATTTTATTTAACAGGATATATTTGTGACTATAATAAAGGAAATCTTACTAAAGATATATTATCAAACTTAACAAGATGGCCCAGTGATACGGAAATTATTCGAATTTTCAGACAATCTCGCCAACTTGCTTGTGAATTGGCCGAATATTTGAGTATGTTAATGCCTGATAGTTTACCAATAGAAAATTTACAACCAATAGTTCTTATAGAAGAAACAACTACTGAACCTGAAGTTTCGTTTTTATCAAATATCGATGCTGATGATGGTGATGACGATAATGATATTGATTTATCACATGCAATTGGTCAAGCTTCTGAGCAGATTGCAAATATGGATTCAGTATGTGACTTAAATGGCGAAAATAATGAATATATTAATAAAGATATTATCGAATTTCAGGCACAAGTAAGCTTGATGAATCAAAATATGTCATCGTCTATTTCGACCGGCAAGTATAATAATTTATCGTTTATTGATTTTTTATTTTTTTTTAATTCGTTTATATTTAATTACTAATCAATCTGATCACGATCTGATCACGAATCTGATCATGAATTTTATTACTCGTTTATATTTATTGATTTTTTTTATTAATTATCACAAATTTTATTCACCCGATCTTTTTTTTTCGTTTAATTCGTTTATATTTATTTTATTGATTTTTTTTATTAATCATCAATTTAATATCGAAATTAATCAGATCTGATCACGAATTTTATTAACCCGATTATTTTTTTCGTTTAATTCGTTTATATTTATTTTATTGATTTTTTTATTAATCATCAATTTAATATCGAAATTAATCAGATCTGATCACGAATTTTATTAACCCGATCATTTTTTTCGTTTAATTCGTTTATATTTATTTTATTGATTTTTTTTATTAATCATCAAATTTTATTAACCCGATCATTTTTTTCATTTAATTCGATATTAAATTAATGATTAATAATAAAAAATCAATAAAATAAATATAAACGAAAGTATACCAAATTAATCGAATTTTATTAACCCGATCATTTTTTTCGTTTATATTCATTTTATTTTTTATTAATTTAATTATTTTTAATTATTAATCATTAATTTAATATAATCGAAGTATATCAAATTAATCGATCTTAAAATAAGAAATCGTAATCAGATTAATTTAATCAATCTTTTACTACCTGATCATTTTTTTATTTTTATATTTTATAGTATTTGCTTATTAAATATCTGTATAATTTATTAATTAAAATACTATTTAATATTTTTTTTAGGAGTTTCAGATATTGAATATGTGGGAATGGATGGACTTAATTGTGATTTCATGATCAAAAAACGTGAAAACCATGATGCATACAATTCCCATTCAATATTGAAGCGTCTAAGAACTAACATTTCAAGTAATGAGAATATTATTCAACCAAATGCAGCTAGTCATATAGTATTTTATTTTTCAAATAATGAGAAAAACGATCAACACTTTGTTTCACAAAGAGAAAATCGTTGAAAAACAAATCACAAATTAATGGCTGAATCTCTTGCTAATCATAATCATGAAAAAGGCCGATTATATCAGGAAAAGCGTGTTAAAGATATATTACCACAAAGTGGGTGTTGTTATAATTTATATTTTTTATACATATATTTATTTTTAATATTTTAATATTTTATACATATACTTATTTTCATTATTATATTATTTTATACATATACTTGTTTTTTAATATTTTATTATTATTAGTTCCAAATATTGAAAATGCAAATATAAATGATGATTTTCCTTTAATGCAAAATCATTTTGTATTTTGCTTATATGGTGAAAAAATGTGTATAGGCCAGGTTTTAGCAATATACTATGAGTTATATGGTAAT
>PQFF01000342.1:40736-61794 GCA_003547095.1 Diversispora epigaea
ATAGTTTTAATATGAAACAGATTACAAAAATAGAGAATATTTCTAAGATTACTTTAAAAGTATTTTTACCTATAGGTAGCAATTTGTTTACACAATACATCCCAGAAGAATGTAATATTTTTACACATAAAAATCCATCTAATATTATTTTTCATATATCACCTGATGATGTAAATATTAATGATCAATTTTTATTTTTGTCAAACGTAGCAAAAAATTATTATAATTATTTTAAACGAAATGATGTTATTAATCTTATTTTGGAAAACAATAGTTAATTCTTTTAATAAAATAATAAAATAACAATTTATTATAAGTCATAATTTTATTTGCTTATTTTTTATTAAAATTTTAACATCTCATAAAAATTTTGCTTAGAGTTATTATAAAAAAAAGTTACTTATTTTTGCTTAAAATTTTGTAGATCTTTTATGACCTATATATATATTATCCGGGGTCATGTCATTCAGAGTGGTATTCAGTTTCATTTAATATTTTTTTGACCTCCTTTCGAGGATACAAGGCCAATTTTTCGTCACCTCCTTGAAACAGGTATTCTGCTGCCCTGTTTCTCAGTTTCTTCTTCTATTTAAAATAAAATTATATCAATACTATACTTGATAGCTATATTATATATTATTATAAAAATCTTACCTTTCGCATGTCAGTATTCTTTCTCAGTCTCCTTAATTCTATTTTTCTGTTTCCTTTTACTATAGTTCTATGTATTCGATGCCTAGTTTCCCACCTAGTATGTATCATTTCTAACAAATCTGTATCTGATACAGTATATTTTTTATTCATTATTTTACTTAGACGAGGTAAAAGTTTTGTGATGATAAAATCACGTTGTTCCACCCATGTAAGTTCTGGTTTTATCGGATATTTTGTTTTGTATTTGGAATTATAAACCAAAAATAATTCTTTCTATAATTAGATAAATTTGTATTAGTTATTCTGTGCCCGATATATGTATAATATAAAAAATCAAAAAAAAAAACAATTTACCCTAACTCGTTTATATGATTCAGAATCTAAATATTTTATTGTTTTTGTTTTCTTTTTTTTCTTTTTTTCTTCTTTAGATGAAGATTCAGATTCATCAGATTCATCGGAAGATGACGAAGATTCATTAGCAGAAGAAGAAGGTGATGATGATGATGAGGAAGCAGTAGGGGAGGAGGGCGAAGAAGAGGATGAAGAGGACGAAGAGGATGAAGAAGAGGAGGAAGAGGAGGAAGATTCTTTTTTATTTTTTTTATTTTTTTTATTTTTTCTAATTTTACTGATTTTTTTATTATTTTTTCTAATTTTACTAATTTTTTTACTACTTTCACCAATTTTTTTGTTTTTACTTAGCATTTTTGTAAAAAATTTTCCAATTGTTTCGTAATCTATTAAATATAATTAATATATTAGTTATAATTATAATTATTATTTTATAAATAGACAATTAATTAATTTACCTTTTTTTGATATTTTGTTGTGTGTTTTCTTTTTTAGTACCTTGATAGGACGAAAAGAATACGTTACTTTTTTTGATTTCGTCATTTTTTTTATAAAAAAATAATTTTTTAAAAAAGAAAGAAAGGGGAAGAGTAGTTTTTTATATATTGTATTTTTCAGGCAGATGAATTAATTATTGCATCACGAAAAGGTAAAGTTATTAATCATTATATCATATTTTTTGATATCGGACATATTATATATGAGGTAATTAAGAAGTAATATTTCATATTACTTACGTGATATTCTTGTTTATGACGCGTTATTTCGTATGTAGCTGAAATGTAATATAAGTTTAGAAATATATGTAATATATAATATATATTTATTTATAAATATACTTAAAAACAAAATATTTTGATTTTTTAGAACTTTACCTTTTCCCTTGGATTTAGATTTTTAAAGCTAAATCAGTTACTTATATCTGAAAACGCGAAATTAAAAAAAAATGAAACATCACTTATCGGGGTCATATCAATATTATGAATAATATATTGTTAATATTATATATATTTTAAAGAAACGAATAAAAAAATCACTTATCGGGGTCCTGGTGTTATATATCAATATTAAGAATAATATAGTATTATCAACATTATAAAAATTATGGTTTTTGTTTTAACCGACCAGTGAGGTCTCATCTTTATTCAGGTATTTATAATATACATTACAATACAGTAACTTAAATTACAAATACATATAGAATAAAAACTGACTATAAAAATTTTAACGGTCTAACCAACCACCGTAAGAACCAACGAGCATCTTATTTAATAGGAACCCTATTAAAGTCAATTTAAAAATAAAAACGAACCTTCTAACTACTACTACACCACTTCAACTCCAGACCTTTGCATAAAGCGCGGTCAATACTACATTACAACACTTTTTACCCTTGAATTCCAGCGTATTAATCTACGGTACTCACCAACCCTAGCCATAACACATTGGTTAGACGAAACAAAGTTTCTTCCAAGATATAAAGCGCGAGGCTACTATTGCGAACCGAAATTCTACCAGCATTGACATTCTCTGGTCATTAACGGGAAAATTTTCATCTTCTGCTCACTATTAACGTCAGTTTCTCATGGTCGAATACTTCTTTTCCCTCCCATTCAATGATAGTGTAACGAACTTATGTTCTCCCAGTATGTGTGTTGGTAATTCACCGTAGTCCTTATAAACTGGTATCAATAACGGATCCAAAGATCCTCCCAAGCATCTCTATGTATGGAAGTCAGGCTGTCCGACGGATTGTTCTCTCAAGTAAAGTACATCGCCTATCAAGTCCAGTCGTAAAGGGGTATTCCTCAACGCAAAATGTTGACCGTTATCCACGGAAAGTATTGTAATCCGATAAAAAATAAAACTTCAAACTACACCCACAACTCAACAACTAACCCTCTACTCAATACCACAACTCACACCTCGGCACAACTAATAAACATCACGCTCCCCCGTCCTCCCACAATTCATCACATCACACACCGTTACCACCGATCATCACCTAAGTACCAACGTACCCTTTTTCGTTATCAATACGTTACACCTAGATCTACAAGATCGACGATTCAGGGTCAAACCAAGATTTGACAATTCCCCCCAAAAAGTATTCCATGAAAAAGACGAGGAATTTTGTGGCGCAGACCCGTTCGCTATCAAGCCAAAAATTAAACAGCCCCAGAATACTTCCCTGTTTCCAGTATTCGTTCGAAACAGTACCGTTAACCTAGAAAAAAGCAGTCTGGTCTACATAAAAACTGACCGCTAGTTCGTCTCAGGGCTTATCCACACGAAAACTATTCCCAAGAAAATAGTAAAGTTCGCCGTTTACACCTTTTTTCAAGGAAACCAGAATCAAACCCGTAGGCACACTGCAATACATTTACCAAACAAGAGACATCACTATAGTTTTATCCGGTTTGCCATTAACCTCCAACTAAAGTAGTATGCAAGGTAAACTATTACATTTTACTACTGCGGATTTTGAGAAATTTATTGACCGGAGAGAGAGAGTTTTTTTTTTTTTTTAATTATAAAAATTATGGTTTTAAAACGCCAGTAAGGGCTTGCTTTTATTCATAGAATTTTAATATACATTACAATTCAGCAACTTAAACTAAAAAACATTACAGAATAAAAACTTGCTAGCTAAGGATTGGTTACCCACACGACATACCCAACTACCGTAGAGTGGCTATAGACCTCCATTTCGAACTACTTCGAAACTGTCCAACCGAGATTCTTACGAGGAATTATAAAAATTATGGTTTTAAACGACCAGTGAGGCCTCATCTTTATTCAGTTATTTATAATATACATTACAATTCAGTAACTTAAACTACAAATACAAATAGAATAAAAACTGACTATAAAATTTCTTTTAACTGTCTAACCTGCCACCGTAATAGAGAATCCTGAAACTCTTGTTATTCAGGAGGTTACAGCCCTGCTGAAGTCAATTTTACAAAAAATAGTTTTAAAAAAATTCGAACCATAATTATATATATTATTAATTGTTCTACCTATTAATGTTTCTTTAAACAGATCAAGACTGTTTTTAACACTGGTCGAAAATTTATAAAACCTACACCTATCGGGTATCAGATAGGTGTAGGTTTTATAAATTTTCGACCAGTGTAATATCTATATTATACATGTCGTCAAAACTATTGAATTGAGTCAGACGCAATTAAAATTTAAAAATTTGGAATTGAGTCATATGAAAAATTGACGCAATTGACGCAATTGACGCAATTATTTTGACGCAATTACATAGACGCAATTAAATTTCAGTAGTTGAGTCAATAGCTTTTTACTTTTGACGACATGTATAATCTATATATTCTGAAGGTTTAATATTATTACTTATTCCTTTACTCTTTTTCATTTTCTTAGTTATCCCATTTATTTCCTCCCATTCAAGAACTTGTTTACAACGTTTTACCCATACCGAGAATAAATATTCTCTGCTTTGTTTATACCACTCACTTATTATCCGTTTTCTAGTTTCTAATTCTTTAATATTTTCACTCAGTAAGGTCTTGAGTTCCATCGGGAATAATCCTCGAACACAATCTACCAAGCTAAATTCAGTTTCTTCTATTGTACCATTAACTTGCCTAACCATGTCTATGTCAAAGTATTTGGCCGTATTGATTGCATTATTCAGTTCGTTAAGCATAGTATCTCCTTGGTGTTTTGCCACTGCTGCTAGGATTAAACTCTTGAGTTTAGCCTGTGTTTTTATTGCCTCTTCCTTACAAAAGAAAACGTGTATTGAGTCTTCTTTCATTAGCTTACACAGTACACATCTATTGTCTTTGTATACATTCGATTTCCTTACGTGCAGATTGTTGATAACTGGTAGTTCGTCATTGAGTACTTTCATATTGAATGACCTATACTTTTGATCTTCTTTATTAGTAAAGTTTGACACTATTTTTGTACCATGCATCATAGACCAGGTAGTTTGCCAGTCAGTATTGTTTGATATATTTTCGTTCATCCATTTATATGTCCTATATTGCAAACGCCATTGCGTTATCCATTTAACTTCCGCCCTCTTTTTTACAAATTCCTTAATCGATGTGTCTATATAACTATTTCGCCATTTAAATGAAGCTTGTCTTCCTCTTATTTGGGTTATGTCTATCTGACAGGGTATTTCGCAAATTGCCCCTTTATTAGCAAGTTTATCTGCTCGTTCATTTAGACTGACTCCACTGTGTGCTTCGACCTTAATTAGTTCTATGTTTAATCTCTTTTCCCGAATAATTTCTATTATGGCTTGGAGTATCAATGGAGACTTGTAATGGCTCCAGGATTTGCCTTTTTTATTTTTGAGAAATCCTCTTAATACCCAAATTGCTGCTGAACTATCTGTGTATATTCTGACTTTGGCTTGCTTAGGAGTTACGTACATTGTTACCAGTATTGCCCATAATTCCGTTCTAGTGGATGAGGGCGGGCCATCTATTCTTCCATATAGGTCAATTAACCCACTTGTTTCTGTAGTGTCGAAAGTTATACCAAATCCCATAACTTTCCTAATACGGGTTGTTCTTTCAGGTTGATTGGTATTAAGTATGTTTCGTGTTTTGAGCGACCCATCTGTATAGACTTTTACGTCCGTTTCTTCACTTAAACTTATTTGTGCATTATGTATCTTGGCCGTTAATTCTGGTGGAAAGTTAATTAAATTTTGCCAGTATGGTTCAATATCTTCATTTGCTAATCTTTCTGTTCCCACTACCTGCTGGACTGTTTCATTCATAAATGTTTCCATCGAAAACGGGGACAAAAGTAATCTGTTTCTTTCACGTTTATCATTTTTGTTACTTAATGACAATCGAGATTTCCGTTTTGGAAGAGAAAATATCGTTTCAATATCGGTATCAATTATACATCCTTTGGATAGTTGATTCGGATCTTTATCCATGAGTCTTGTTGCCCTTTGTATATTTAGCTCGCATCCGGTACATGGAGTTATTGGAGATCCCTCTATACCATCCATTACATCACTTACATAGTGTTGAATAGAAACCATTGTTGAATTTTCTTGTGGGTTTTTATAAACTAGTTCTAATAATACTGTTGCAGTTGAATTGACCGCTACTATTTGATGTCTTTCCACGTACTTAGGGTCAATTTTATTAATTCTGTTAAATGGGTTGACCGTTGCGGTATTCTGTATTTCGTCCCATCTATTTTGTATGCTTTCACTTACTTCTTTAAACCATTTTGGTATGATGCTCGATGGTTTCAGTTGGTCTATTCGTATCCACTCGAGAACTTTAGTCATATTCACGTTTAGTAGTTGCTCTACAAATAATACTTTATGTTTTCGACACGTTGTTCGATTGTCATTATACCATCGTTGTGACTTCATAAATTTTTCAATAGTAATATTACCCCTTTTGGGACAGATAGGAAAGTCATTTGACTTAGTTACCCCAAATGTTAGTTCGCTTTTGCTTAGCAGTTCTATTATTTTTCCATTCAATCCAGGCTTTTTGATTTCTTTCCATGTGTCAGCGTGTAGTGTCCATAATTGCTCCCCAGACCAGATTTTGTTCTGCAAGTCTTATAGTCTTATTTTCGTAGTAATACCACAATTATTATTCATATTTAAACGACTCATTAATTCGGTGGCATGTAGCTGTGTATGCCTATCCTCTATATTATATATGTCGTCAAAATTATTGAATTGAGTCAGACACAATTAAAATTTAAAAATTTGGAATTGAGTCATATGAAAAATTGACGCAATTGACGCAATTGACGCAATTATTTTGACGCAATTATATAGACGCAACTAAATTTCAGTAGTTGAGTCAATGGCTTTTTACTTTTGACAACATGTATACTATACATGTTGTCAAAACTATTGAATTGAGTCAGACACAATTAAAATTTAAAAATTTGGAATTGAGTCATATGAAAAATTGACGCAATTGACGCAATTGACGCAATTATTTTGACGCAATTATATAGACGCAACTAAATTTCAGTAGTTGAGTCAATGGCTTTTTACTTTTGACAACATGTATACTATACATGTTGTCAAAACTAATTTCGCCTTGACTCAACTTTTAAAGTTTCAATTTTTAATTGCGTCTGACTCAACTAATTGCGTCAATCACTAGTAAAAATTAAAATTTGCTTTGACTCAACTCCAATTTTTCTCAATTTTAATTGCGTCTGACTCAATTCAATAGTTTTGACAACATGTATAATGTATACTCTATACTAAACAACTTATATTCCCAGTGTGAATATAATATGCTATCAGGTAAGGAAGACGCAAAACCCACGACGTTCTTAAAGCATCCCTTTATTACGATATCTATTTTTGTTTTAAAAGATTCACTTAGCACCATATCCGTCATTAAATATTCTATCTGTGGGAATATCACGTGATTTATAATATATCTTATTTGTTTATCGGTCAGCTGTTTATATATTTGTTGATTTTACAATTTTTTCAGTTATTAGCTTCTTTTGTTCAACTTTTTTCCCATCTGCCGAAATCCAGACTCCAAGGTATCTTACTGAAGACTTCAGATCGTAAGGCATCAATCTAGATTCGACGAAATCTAATGCATTATCTTCCCTAAAGTTCTTTGAGTTTAGGACCAGTAAGTCTGATTTTGACGCATTTACAGTGATTAGGGTAAGATCGAAAAAGGACTCTACCACTTTAATTACTTTTTGCATTTGCTCTTTAGTTTCAGTTATCCATACTGTGTCATCCATGTAGGCCAGCGATGAAATATGACTTTCCAAGGTACCTGTTGTCTTTTTCGCCAAATTCTCATCCCATATGGTAGCCATTGTGTATCCCATGCCTAACTTTTCGATTTCGCATAATAATGGATCATAGAATATACACCAGAGCAACGGTGATATACTATCCCCTTGGTCCACTCCTCTTTCTACTTTGTATGATTCTGTATTACCATATTCCGTAATTCATTGTGCAGTTCTATGTATTATTATATTGTTTAATATATTTATTATTTTCGGAGGAATTTTAAGCCTTTCCATAGACTTAATTAACATATTAGTATCCACCGAGTCGAAAGCCCTTTTGATATCTTGAAACAGAAGCCATACTTCCTTATTCTTTTCCCTAGTGTCTTCCATAAGATTGTTCAAAATATGTATTGGATATGTCGTTCTTCCCCCTGGAAGACCCGCCCAATTGTTTTCCGATAATACTTTATTGTCTAATAATACTTTCGATAATCTGTTATTTAGTATTTTGGTAAATATCTTCCTTATAGTTTCCATCAGCGTAATGGGTCTAGTTATCTCCAGATTGCCTTCCCAGTCTTTTGGTTTTGGGATGAGCACTATGTCACTATTAGTCCACTCTAACGGGACATTACCCGTTTCTATTATTTTATTAAAAATTTTTCCCATACGTTCCAAGTCACTGCCGGACATTCGTTTATAGATTTCATATGGTATAAGGGAGGGCCCAGGTGCTTTCGCATTTTTAAATCCGGCTAAAGTCTCTTCCACTTCTTGTACCGTTATCTGCCCCACAACAGGGTCATATATGGTCGATAATAAACTTTCTATTGGGGTATATTGTTTAATCCAATGAGTTGTCAATATAAGATCTCCTTCTCTAGGGTCTAATGTCTATTTATATAAATGTGATTGTACTTCCTTTTTAATAATGTCTGGTGTCGTAATAACGTGTATAGTATCGTCATCTTTTGTCATAATTATTTTATCCAATACAATTCTTCGTTGTTCTCGCTTAAGCGCCGAAGAAATCATCTTGGTTGGAGAAGTTTCTAGTTGTAATTGGCGTCTTTCGATATAATATTGTATTCGTTTATTCTTTTTATTAGTCAAATCATTCTTGATTAGTGTTTTTATAGTGGTCCATACTTTTCTCACATCTTTAACCCATTCTTTAAGTTCGTCAACATTGTGAGGGAATGGAGTAATTAATTTGTCTGATTTCTCATTGATTTCTTTAATAATTAGATCTAATTTAATTTGTACTTCTCGCGTTAAGGACCCCTTGATTATTCTTAACTTCCCGATACGATGTATCTGTAATAATGCTTTTAATAACCAGAAGTCTTTATGTTTGTTTTTTAAAATGTTTATTCTGTTTTTTGGTTCTTTAGATTTAGGAAGTGTTAGATTACCAGCTTTAATGATCGCTGATTTCAATTTTCCCCACTCCGTTTCTACCACATTTCTCCCCTCCATTATGTCCATATCCATTACCAATTCGGTGTCTATTTTTTTCCCGAATTTTTCCCATTGTTCATCCTGCACATCTTTTAAATTTCAAAGGCTTCTCCTTTTTTTCTTTCTATTAGTAATGGCTCTATATTGTTTATTGTCCCACCATTGATTAGCATTCACTTGTATTAGCACCATACGATGGTCCGATTGAGATGAGACATCTATGTCAATCACCTGATAATCAATTATTTTGTCTACATCCGGAATTATATAGAGGCGTTCTAAGACGCTATATATACGAAACGTCCAGAGAACGCACTAGAACGGTACGTTCTAGTACGCTATATATACGAAACGTTCGGAGAACGCACTAGAACGGTACGTTCTAGTACGTTATATATACGAAACGTTCGGAGAACGCACTAGAACGGTGCGTTCTAGTACGCTATATATACGAAGCGTTCGGAGAACGCACTAGAATGGCATATTTAATACGCTATATGAACGTAGGTGGTGTTTGTAGGACGCTATAGATCGGTGTATTTTGAACGCACTAGAACGTTTATATTTAATTCCTGATGTATATATTCCGGGTGTATCCAAATTTGATCTATTCTACTAGCGCATCTCAAACTATTTTCTCTGTGCTCGTAAAATGTGTATTGTTCCCCTTCTTCTTTACAGAACTGTTGACCATCTTCATATCCCATTTCTATTAAAGTTTTTAGTATAGAGTTTTCTGGCATCGAAATTCTTCCTTGCGGCCATCGATCTTTCCTCGGATTGGGGACTGCGTTCCAATCTCCCAGAGCGAAAGAAATCATATTTTTACTAATAGTCTCACTAGTTTTATTACAAATCCATTGATTTAGTTTTTTAATCTTTTGTTTGTGTTTAGTCGTTTTTGTCGGGGCGTATACTGCTATTAATTGTACCGTGAATTTCTCTTTAAACGATAGATATATGCAAATCGCTCTTGACTTGTGTCTATCTATTTTGTATACGTGTATCGCAATTTCTTGTGAAATCATGATCCCTACCCCAGTTCCTTGCGTATATTTATTATCACTAGCCCACCATGTGTGGTATCGTTTGCCTTCTATATTTTTGCCCTGTGTTTGATCTCGAAAGATTGTCCATTCTAATCGTTTTTGCGTTTTGGTTTCTGTGAGTACCGCAATATTTATGCATTCTTCTATACAATATCGCCACCACAATTCTTGTTTGATCGGGTCATTTATTCCTTTGATATTTTGAGTGGCGATTTTCCAAGTTTTCCTTTCCTTATTTTGTTTCCTAACTATAGAGCCTATATTATAATTATACTTGCACGCAAAATTATTTTGGGGCCCCGAAATTGCAATTTTGGGGAAAAAAGTCGAAANTATATATACGAAACGTTCGGAGAACGCACTAGAACGGTGCGTTCTAGTACGCTATATATACGAAGCGTTCGGAGAACGCACTAGAATGGCATATTTAATACGCTATATGAACGTAGGTGGTGTTTGTAGGACGCTATAGATCGGTGTATTTTGAACGCACTAGAACGTTTATATTTAATTCCTGATGTATATATTCCGGGTGTATCCAAATTTGATCTATTCTACTAGCGCATCTCAAACTATTTTCTCTGTGCTCGTAAAATGTGTATTGTTCCCCTTCTTCTTTACAGAACTGTTGACCATCTTCATATCCCATTTCTATTAAAGTTTTTAGTATAGAGTTTTCTGGCATCGAAATTCTTCCTTGCGGCCATCGATCTTTCCTCGGATTGGGGACTGCGTTCCAATCTCCCAGAGCGAAAGAAATCATATTTTTACTAATAGTCTCACTAGTTTTATTACAAATCCATTGATTTAGTTTTTTAATCTTTTGTTTGTGTTTAGTCGTTTTTGTCGGGGCGTATACTGCTATTAATTGTACCGTGAATTTCTCTTTAAACGATAGATATATGCAAATCGCTCTTGACTTGTGTCTATCTATTTTGTATACGTGTATCGCAATTTCTTGTGAAATCATGATCCCTACCCCAGTTCCTTGCGTATATTTATTATCACTAGCCCACCATGTGTGGTATCGTTTGCCTTCTATATTTTTGCCCTGTGTTTGATCTCGAAAGATTGTCCATTCTAATCGTTTTTGCGTTTTGGTTTCTGTGAGTACCGCAATATTTATGCATTCTTCTATACAATATCGCCACCACAATTCTTGTTTGATCGGGTCATTTATTCCTTTGATATTTTGAGTGGCGATTTTCCAAGTTTTCCTTTCCTTATTTTGTTTCCTAACTATAGAGCCTATATTATAATTATACTTGCACGCAAAATTATTTTGGGGCCCCGAAATTGCAATTTTGGGGAAAAAAGTCGAAATAGTTTTTCATAGAAGACGAAATTATTTTACTTAAAACCTGAAATTTTTTGACTACCCAGATATATTCTTTGATTAAAGATACATATAACTAGGTACTTTTTTTACTTCCATATATAGAATAGATTCTGCATAAATCTTAAAAAGTCGAAATACCTCAAAAATCCAAAATCAATTTTGGGAACATGTATAATTATAATTACTATCTAGCTGACTATCTATGGTATCTAAATTATTTATCGACTCATGGTTATTTGTAATAGAGTTTATTGGATCGATATTTGAATTATTAAACATTACTGAATTTAAACTATTTATATTAACTAAGTTACTATCTATAGATTGATTGTCCTCGTTATTATTCGAACTATTTATATTATTTGTATTATTAATATTATACTCTGTCATAATTTTATTATTAATTGTTTTTTATTCTTTGATTATTGCATCCATGCGTTTTGTCNTATACTTGCACGCAAAATTATTTTGGGGCCCCGAAATTGCAATTTTGGGGAAAAAAGTCGAAATAGTTTTTCATAGAAGACGAAATTATTTTACTTAAAACCTGAAATTTTTTGACTACCCAGATATATTCTTTGATTAAAGATACATATAACTAGGTACTTTTTTTACTTCCATATATAGAATAGATTCTGCATAAATCTTAAAAAGTCGAAATACCTCAAAAATCCAAAATCAATTTTGGGAACATGTATAATTATAATTACTATCTAGCTGACTATCTATGGTATCTAAATTATTTATCGACTCATGGTTATTTGTAATAGAGTTTATTGGATCGATATTTGAATTATTAAACATTACTGAATTTAAACTATTTATATTAACTAAGTTACTATCTATAGATTGATTGTCCTCGTTATTATTCGAACTATTTATATTATTTGTATTATTAATATTATACTCTGTCATAATTTTATTATTAATTGTTTTTTATTCTTTGATTATTGCATCCATGCGTTTTGTCCTTGTATTCCCATGTTATTAAATGAAGTATTTGGACGTTGTGAGATCATGTTCTCCATTTCCGACATCCGGCCTCCTAACTGGCTTACCATCTCCACCAATTTATTCATAGTAGATTTCGCTGTCTCTTCCGTTTCGGGTTGATTTGTATTTACCTCGCTATATGCCATTTCATCGTCTTCTTCGTCAAAATTTTGTTCCAGCGACTTGTTTATAGTGACGCTTTTGTTTTTACTTATTCCCTTTTCGATATTACTACTTTTAATTATGTTGTTTGTATTATTGCCCAGATTATTAACAATAAATTCCTCCAACTGTTGTAGTCGTTCGGTTAAGTTTTCTAGCACGCTCTCAATGCGAGATAACCTATCAGTTTCGTCCTTATTGAGATTGTTCCAGTTCATATTTGGATTATTTCTGTTAATTACTTTATTTCTTTTTGCAGATTCTTTTGTCACTTCAGCGAACGTTGCCCCTTCGACGGAACGTTTCAAATTATTATACAAGGCCGGATTATACTTTTTATATATATTTCCGAATTTTTCATACTGATCTACCTTTTTCTCTTTGTATTGCAAGTCTTGTTGTGTTCTAGAACAATCTTTAGCTAAATGTTCCGTGGAGTGACATCGGTGGCACGTTTTAGTTGCAATATCGACAATGGTAATGTCGTAACCCGTAACCCTCCATATCAATCCGATTGCTTGTTGTTGGTGCTCTTCACTAGCAAAAGTTATAATAGCCTCTCCTCTTAATACATAGTTTCTAGTGCGCGGCATATAGCAAGTCACTGCTTCATGTTTCTTAAGATTAGTGAAAATTTCTCTTCCAGTGATACTAGGTGGTAAATTTATTACCTGTGCTGCATATTTACCCTGTGACATGAGATCTTCGATAGATTCTTTCATTCCTGTTACACGTAGACAATCCTTCCCAATGATAATGCTCCATTGTGAAAAAATTTTTTTGGCGTCTTCTTTCTTTTCAAAAATTACTATAGCCGATTGCCACATTAAGGTCGGTCTCAATGTTAATCTCTCCACTTTTCCGAATTTTAATTCTAGATCTACTTTTAGTTGTTGGTGTTTTATGTAATGTGGAATGTCCCACAACTTTACTTCCCTTTTTTCTTCTTTTTCAGGATTCATTCTAAATATTTGCACCCTATGCATGTAAGTAGGCGTATCTTCTTTTACGCCTACATTTATTTTCTGCGCTATTTGCATTTGTTCTTTGTTAGTGAAAAATGCACAAATCATTTTTTCTTTTGCAAATAGTTGATTGGTAACCAAGGTTACTTGGGCTTTGTTGAAGAAGGATTTTTTAATATGGCTAATTTTATCCCCAACAGTTTTTCCGGCAACTTTTATTGCGTGAGTCCAAATTTTATACTTCGTTGCTTCAAGTTCTTTTCTCCATTGCGCTTGGTTACTATCTTCAGTGTCATATGAAGCAATAGATTCTTTATCATCTTCAATAAGAATAGGATTTAATTGTTTCTTCTTTTGTTTAGGATTGGTGACCGTGGTCCAGGTGCTATCTTCGATATTTTCTCCTAGTACGTTTCCTTCGCCGGTTACATTAGTGGTGTCTTTAATTTCCATATTCTCTTCAATTATATTTTCTTCCAATCTTTCTTTTCCTTTACTGGTGCTGGGGGTTGTTTCAATGATTACTTGAGGAATGTTTTCAAATTCCATATTTTCTGTGATTTGGACGGTTTCGATAGCAATAGTTTCATTTTTCTTTTGTTGTACCTTTTTTACCGAAGTCTCTTTTCTTTGAATAGGGTTGTTCTTTTGTCTTTCATTTGATATTCTAATACGTTGGACATGGTCAGTACCCTGTTTTTTAGACCTAGTGTTAGAGCTAACGCTCTCGCTCATGTTTGGTTATTACGAACAAATAAAATAAAAAACTTTTTCTAAAATTTTACTGCGTATTTTTATCAATAAAACGTTAAGCGAGGACCCCGAGCAATCTATAAATAGGTCACATTAGAGTTTGCTTAGCTATCATAGTAAAATTTTTAAAAAGTTGCTTATTTTTAATTAAAATTTAAAAATTTACTTACAAAAATTATATTTTTCCTTTCTTATTTCCTAATTTAGTATTATCTGACCTATTCATAGATTGCTCGGGGTCCTGTTAAGCGGAAAGAGTTTTTTTAATTATAAAAATTATGATTGTTTTTAAACGCCAGTAAAGGCTCGTCTTTATTCATAGAATTTCAATATACATCGCAATAGCAACTTAAACTAAAAATCTTTAGGAATAAAAACTTGCTAGCTAAGGATTGGTTACCCGCACGGCATACCTAACTACCGTAGAGTGGCTATAGACCTCCATTTCGAACTACTTCGAAACTGTCCAACCAAAACTCTTACGAGAGAAGGTTTAATCTATAACAGCGATATCTTCATCTCACCCTAACCAATGAGATTTAACCCCATTGGTGCAAAATATCAAAACAAAAAAAAAGAAAAAACTAATTTTTTGTAATCCCAACAACTATCACCTACCAAGGGAACAACATCCCACCCCACAAAATTACTTCAAACATACAACCCGCCAAGCTTACAACTCACCATCTTACACATTACCCAACTAACCACCCACCAAATTCAAATCACCTGACCTATCCAACCCAACTCGTCACCCTTATATCTCACACCCCCGTCCTCCCAACAAACATCACATCACACACCGTTACCACCATTCTACCCCTTAGTACCAACGTACCACCACAAAAATTTAATCTAACCACTAATCACCCTACCTAACGAATTTATAGAATAAAATTATTTATCTATTCTTATCATGACCCAATACTAACACTTGTTAAACCTTCAACAATAAACCAATCGTGACATAAAACTTCAATTTGTCGACCTAACACCTATATAGAATTTCATTCATGCACTATTGTTTATCACAACCCTAATGCTCGTGCGCAAAAGGAAATTATAATCATCAGCTATGCGTCTCTATGCCACCGCAGGCACCAATCAACATAGGACAATAACGCCAAGAATTTCAGCCCAACGAAAACTCCATGGGTTCCCCCGGAAGATTTTACGGCCCTAAAGACGTATTCGACGAAGAGACCTTTAATAATATATTGCGCCATACGACTAGTTCGCTCTCCTAACTCCTGACTTGGGGAATCTAACCCTCACTATTGTATTTAACACCGCAACAATACGCAAGCTCAGTTTTTCATGTCGTTAGTGAGTAAACCTTGTGTTTATGCCCGGACCGAAAGGGGATATCGTCATTAAGGAATACCGCCCGAAAGTAAAGAGACCAAAGTGCTTCCATAAGCATATTAGTTCACATGTATCAAGAAGCCTCTACTCCTGACTTGGGGAATCTAACCCTCACTATTGTATTTAACACCGCAACAATACGCAAGCTCAGTTTTTCATGTCGTTAGTGAGTAAACCTTGTGTTTATGCCCGGACCGAAAGGGGATATCGTCATTAAGGAATACCGCCCGAAAGTAAAGAGACCAAAGTGCTTCCATAAGCATATTAGTTCACATGTATCAAGAAGCCTCTACTCCTGACTTGGGGAATCTAACCCTCACTATTACGCATTTATCTTTCTTTTGTAACTACATAACAGCTCAGTTTTTCATGACGTTTCAGCAACTCGTTACGACAGTTCCCTAACAAAACTTACTCGCATTTTGTTAAGCTAAGGAAATAAATAAGATTATGAGGAGATGACTTGAATGGTTATTGAAGAGAAAAGGAGTGAAAAATAGCTATTTTAGCATAATTATTATATAAACAATTAGCGAACACTATGTTGGAAGCGTCTTCAAAAAATGGTAAAAAATGATTAGCGGAAAGAGTTTTTTTATATTATAATTATAAAAATTATGATATATGTATAGTATAGTATTGTTAACATTATATGTATTTTAAAGAAATGAATAGAAATGGGTCGCAAGGAGATGTTATGCATATTAAAGAGAAAGAGATGGTATTAATGATAATGAAAAATAATGAAAAATAGGTATTTGTTTACTTATATGCAGATCAGAGGAGTAATGTGTAACATATTAATTTTAATATAATAATATAAATTATTTAGTACTATTGTTATATTAATAAATATAAATCATTACTATATATAACTATATATATATGAATATAAAATTTACTATTAACTAAATAAAATTTCTCTAATTTTAAGACGACGCGTATCATCTTTACGCAAATTTTAAAGACGCGTATCATCTGTAAATAATTTTGCGCATTATAAAAAAGCAAATATTTGACCATGTGAATATTTTAGAGAATATTTTTTGAAAATAAATTTATTAAAGAACTTTGACTAATATATAATTTACCTATCTTTTAAATAAAATGACTAAAAAATACAAATACATTTGTAATTGTATGGTCTGTGAAGAAAAAAAAGTTGAAGGAAAGACCCAGAAAAAATATACTAATGATAAAATTATGTGGAAATCTAGTAAAGAAAGAAAGATTCAATTAGCAATGATCGAAGCAAGAAAGTTTAATTATAGAGATAAGTAAATTGTTGAAATAATTTTGCATATTGGATAGACAAATAGCCATATCGGGTACCCGATATATCAATTTTTAACTTGTGTAACATTTATAATATTTATCTTTCTTAATTAAGTGAACGAAACTCAAGTGAATGAAGATACGTCATCAAATAAAAATAGTAAGAAAAGAAAAAGAAATTCATCGACATCTGATATACCTAAGTTAAATAGAGACGTGTCAATAAGCAATATGCTTACAGGGTTGGATCTTGGTGAAGAAATAGTTGTGGCATCATCATCTCGTCCAAGAAATGATCAATTTCACAAACCACACATGGATGAGATGCTCGATATATTTGATGATGAACTTTTGTTTGATATAGGAGATAATGATAATGAATTAATTGACGACTTAGAAGAATGTGATGATGAAGAAATTATTTGTGACGATGATGAATTAGAAGTAGAAGTAGAATTAGAAAATGAATATATAGATTCGGATGATGAAATATTTAAAGATGATGATAACTTGTTTGTCTCACCTGAGTTGGAAGAGGAGGACGAATGCTATGAAGGAGTAGAATTAAAAGATAAATTAGACGTAGAGATACTTTTGTGGTTATTTAAGTTTCAACAAAAATATCGGATACCTGATACGGCCCTGGAGGCCTTAATTAAGTTTTTAAACCATACCCTAAAGATGATTGATGATTCTAAGTTTTGGGAATTTCCTGCTTCTTTATTTTTAGCAAAAAAAAAGTTAGGAATTTTCCAACCAAAATTAAGGATGGCAGTTTGCACAAACTGTCATAAATTATATGATTCTAAGATTATATGCAATAATACGAAAAACAATAAGTTAGCAATCATGCATTGCCGTTATGAAGAATATCCAAACAATCCAATACCTTCCCGAAAGAATTTATGCAATAATGAGCTCTCCTCCCTCAAAAGAAATATGAAAAATATGGTAGAAATTCCTAAAATGCTATATCCTAAGCCCTCAATTAAACAACAATTAAGTATCTTGTACCAGAGATCTGGCTTTGAAAAAATGCTAGACCAATCGGGCACAAGAAATTATGATAGTAATATCTATGCTGATATATATGATGGGAAAGTATGGAATTCATTTCCTTTTGATGGTAGCAAATTTTTTAGTCCAGAAACTGTCACCTCGAATTTAGGATTATTAATAAATTTGGATTGGTTCCAANAAGAAATTATTTGTGACGATGATGAATTAGAAGTAGAAGTAGAATTAGAAAATGAATATATAGATTCGGATGATGAAATATTTAAAGATGATGATAACTTGTTTGTCTCACCTGAGTTGGAAGAGGAGGACGAATGCTATGAAGGAGTAGAATTAAAAGATAAATTAGACGTAGAGATACTTTTGTGGTTATTTAAGTTTCAACAAAAATATCGGATACCTGATACGGCCCTGGAGGCCTTAATTAAGTTTTTAAACCATACCCTAAAGATGATTGATGATTCTAAGTTTTGGGAATTTCCTGCTTCTTTATTTTTAGCAAAAAAAAAGTTAGGAATTTTCCAACCAAAATTAAGGATGGCAGTTTGCACAAACTGTCATAAATTATATGATTCTAAGATTATATGCAATAATACGAAAAACAATAAGTTAGCAATCATGCATTGCCGTTATGAAGAATATCCAAACAATCCAATACCTTCCCGAAAGAATTTATGCAATAATGAGCTCTCCTCCCTCAAAAGAAATATGAAAAATATGGTAGCAATTCCTAAAATGCTATATCCTAAGCCCTCAATTAAACAACAATTAAGTATCTTGTACCAGAGATCTGGCTTTGAAAAAATGCTAGACCAATCGGGCACAAGAAATTATGATAGTAATATCTATGCTGATATATATGATGGGAAAGTATGGAATTCATTTCCTTTTGATGGTAGCAAATTTTTTAGTCCAGAAACTGTCACCTCGAATTTAGGATTATTAATAAATTTGGATTGGTTCCAACCCTTTAAGTACACACAACATAGCACTGGTGCTATTTATGCTTCGATATGTAATCTTCCAAGGGCAGAAAGAAATAAGCCCGAAAATATTATTTATTTAAGCTTCCTACCTGGACCTAAGGAAGCCGATAAGAACCAAATTAATCATTACCTATTCCCGATAGTTGATGAACTTAAGGAATTATGGGAGGGATGGAGAGTTCCCAAAACATATGAAAATAAAGATGGGCTCGATATAAGAGTTGCAATATTAGTAGGTTCTTCCGATATTCCAGCTACACGAAAGTTATTTGGGCATGGATCTGCAGTAATGAAATGTCACAGGTGCTTGAAAAGAAGCCGATATAGTGAGAAGTTTAAAAAAACTCATTATGGTGGTATGCATGATTATAAACAATAGATTACAGAATCTGCAGATCTCCAAAAACATAGACAATATGCTCAAGAATAGCTTAAATGTGACACCAGAGGAACAAGAGAAGCTCATTTTAAAATAAACGGAGTGCGATGGTCTGAATTGCTTTGTCTCCCTTACATGGATCTGATCAGATTTGCAGTAGTGGATCCAATGCATTGTTTGTTCCTTGGGATTGCAAAATGGATTATTCAATCCATATTTATTAAAGAAAATAAGCTAAATTCTGAGCAACTTTGTACAGCACAAAAGAGGATGGATAACGTTTAACTTCCATCTGATATTGGTCGAATCCCTCCAAAAATTGCTATTGGAGAAGGATTTTCAAAGCTCACTGCTGACCAATGGAAGATCTTTATTATGATATATGCAACAACAATTTTATGGGACATGTTAGATGATAATGATAGAAAGATATTGGGACATTTTGTTCGGGCGTGTAACTTATTGGTTGCTAGATTTGTTACTGAAGATGATCTGTAAGAAGCCCAAGAAAGATTAAGGGATATGTCAATAAATATAGAAAGAACCTATGGGCCTGAATTTATTACAAGTAATATCCATTTATCAATGCATATTCCTGAATGCATACGGGATTATGGCTCTGTTTATAGTTTTTGGTTATTCCCGTATGATAGTGTTAGAAATCGGGTCTATATTTAGACTCGAATAATCGTCACGAATAATCGACGATTATTCGGCGATTATTCGACGATTATTCGCGATTATTTGACGATTATTCAGCGATTATTCGGCGATTATTATAATTATAATATTTTTATTATAATTATTATTATTATTATTTAGCCCCCACAGTTTTATAATTATTATTATTCTTGTCTCTCACGATTTTTAGCTCTCACGATTCTTGCTCCCACGGTTTCGTCTCCCACGATTTTTAATTCCCATGATTCTTATCCCTACGGTTTTTTTATTATTATTATTATCATTATTATAGCTCCTGCGGTTTTATTATTAAGATTATTATTATTATTATTATTATAGCTCCCACAGTTTTATTATAATTATTATTATAGCCTCACAGTTTTATTATTATTATTATTATTATTATTATTATAGCTTCCACAGTTTTATTATTATTATTATTATTATTATAGCCCTCGCGGTTTTGTTATTATTATTATTCTTGTCTCCCACAGTTTTTACATCAGGAAATTTTTAAGGGCGAATATATCCAGGTTTATTCGCTATTAATAAAACTGAATTATATCTGGATATATTCGCAATTTATCTGAATATAATCTGAATATATTCGGTGTAACATATGAATTAATCCGGATAAATACGGATTAATCTGGATTAATGCGATTTATGCGGATAAACCTGGGGGTGGGCAATTATATCCGGATATATTCGTCTTTAAAAATTTCCTGATGTAGCTCTCACGATTCTTGTTCCCACGGTTTCGTCTCCCACGATTTTTAATTCCCACGATTACGGTTTTATTATTATTATTATTATTATTATTATAGCTCCCGCGGTTTTATTATTAAGATTATTATTATTATTATTAT
>PQFF01000342.1:63242-111945 GCA_003547095.1 Diversispora epigaea
TTTTATTATTATTATTATTATTATTATAGCTCCACGGTTTTATTATTAAGATTATTATTATTATTATTATAGCCCCACGGTTTTATTATTATTATTATTATTATTATAGCTTTCACGGTTTTATTATTATTATTATTATTATAGTCCCACGGTTTTATTATTATTATTATTATTATTATTATAGCCTCCGCGATTCTTGCCCCACGGTTTTATTATTATTATTATTATTATAACCCTCGCGATTTTTGCTTCTACGGTTTTATTATTATTATTATTATTATTATTAGCCCCGCGATTCCCACAGTTTTATTATTATTATTATTATAGCCCCGTGATTCTTGTTCCCACGATTTTATTATTATTATTATTATAGCTCCGTGATTCTTGTTCCCACGGTTTTATTATTATTATTATTATTATTATTATTATTATTATTATTATAGCCCTCGCGATTCTTGTCCCATGGTTTTATTATTATTATTATTATTATAGCCCCTGCGATTCCCACGGTTTTATTATTATTATTATTATTATTATAACCCTCGCGATTTTTGCTCCCACGGTTTTATTATTATTATTATTATTATTATTATTATTATTATAGCCCCCGTGATTCTTGCTTCCATGGTTTTATTATTATATTATTATTATTATTATTATTATTATTATAGCCCCCGCGATTCCCACGGTTTTATTATTATTATTATTATTATTATTATAACCCTCGTGATTTTTGCTCCCACGGTTTTATTATTATTATTATTATTATTATTATTATTATTATTATAGCCTCCGCGATTCTTGCTCCCACGGTTTTATTATTATTATTATTATTATTATAGCCCCCGCGATTCCCACGGTTTTATTATTATTATTATTATTATTATTATTATAGCCCCGCGATTCCCACGGTTTTATTATTATTATTATTATTATAGCCCTCGCGATTCTTGCTCCCACGGTTTTATTATTATTATTATTATTATAGCCCTCGCGATTCTTGCTCCCACGGTTTTATTATTATTATTATTATTATAGCCCTCGCGATTCTTGCTCCCACGGTTTTATTATTATTATTATTATTATAGCCCTCGCGATTCCCATGGTTTTATTATTATTATTATTATTATTATTATAGCCCTCGCGATTCCCACGGTTTTATTATTATTATTATTATTATTATAGCCTCGCGATTCCCACTATTATTATTATAGCCCTGTGATTCTTGTTTCCACGGTTTTATTATTATTATTATTATAGCCCTCGCGATTCTTGCCCCACGGTTTTATTATTATTATTATTATTATTATAGCCCCCGCGATTCTTGCTCCCATGGTTTTATTATTATTATTATTATTTATTATTATTATTATTATTATTATTATTATTATTATTATTATTATTATTATTATTATTATTATTATTATTATTATTATTATAACCCCCACGGTTTTATTATTATTATTATTATTATTATAGCCCTCGCGATTTTGTTATTATTATTATTCTTGTCTCCCACGGTTTTTAGTCCTCACGATTCTTACTCCCACGGTTTTGTCTCCCACGATTTTTAGCTCCCACGATTCTTATCCCTACGATTTTATTTTTATTATTATTTAGCCCCCACGGTTTTATTATTATTATTATTATAATTATAATATTTTTTCGAATTGAATAAAAATTATAATTATAAATCGCAATTATTACAGTTAATCACGATTTTAATAATCGCCGATTAATCGCGATTATTCACAATTAATCACGATTTTAATAATCGCCGATTAATCACGATTAATCGTCTATCAACATTTGTACTCGACTATATAGTTGATAGGCGATTAATCGCGATTTTGTATTCGCGATTCATAACACTACCGTATGAGCGATTAAATGGATACATAGGTAAGCCACACATATCGGGTGTATGAAATTATAATAAATAAAATTTTAACACAAATCTTTTCATAGATTCATATCCTAATAGTAATCGGCAGATCGAACCCGAATTTATGCAAATTGTTTTTAAAAATTCGCTTGTGGATTATCATCTTTCATGTCAATGGACGTTTGGTCTCTTAGAGAATTCTCTTAAATTTCTTGCACCAAAGAAAGTTGCTGGCAGCTTAGCTGTAATTAATGAATTTGATAGAGAAGAGTTACAGTATTTCATCTCCCTGAGACATGACACGTCCAATAAAATCTATGGCACTGAATATATACCAAGACTATACTTGCCCGCAAAATTATTTTGGGGTCCTGAAATTGCAATTTTGGGGAAAAAAGTCGAAATAGTTTTTCATAGAAGACGAAATTATTTTACTTAAAACCCGAAATTTTTTGACTATCCAGATTTATTCTTTGATTGAAGATACACATAACTAGGTACTTTTTTTACTTCCATATATAGAATGGATTCTGCATAAATCTCAAAAAGTCGAAATACCTTAAAAATCCAAAATCAATTTTGGGAACATGTATAACCAGGACGTATGCTAACACCTTCACATGAAAAGGTAAGTATTCCTAAAGAGGTTCAAAAAATATTATGTGAATGGTATGTAACATTATATAATAGAAAAAAAAAAGATGTGAACGTATGTATGGAAGTAACTATGAACCAACATGCACGATTAATAATAGGTAANTTTTCCTTTCCTTATTTTGTTTCCTAACTATAGAGCCTATATTATAATTATACTTGCACGCAAAATTATTTTGGGGCCCCGAAATTGCAATTTTGGGGAAAAAAGTCGAAATAGTTTTTCATAGAAGACGAAATTATTTTACTTAAAACCCGAAATTTTTTGACTATCCAGATTTATTCTTTGATTGAAGATACACATAACTAGGTACTTTTTTTACTTCCATATATAGAATGGATTCTGCATAAATCTCAAAAAGTCGAAATACCTTAAAAATCCAAAATCAATTTTGGGAACATGTATAACCAGGACGTATGCTAACACCTTCACATGAAAAGGTAAGTATTCCTAAAGAGGTTCAAAAAATATTATGTGAATGGTATGTAACATTATATAATAGAAAAAAAAAAGATGTGAACGTATGTATGGAAGTAACTATGAACCAACATGCACGATTAATAATAGGTAATGAAATATTTGGGTCCAAGATCACTGGACGACATGAAAATAATGCAATTATATTAGCGAAGTGGAAAGCATATAGAGATGGAACAAGTGATATTTATCCTGGGGAGGTACAATATTACTTCGAACATACTCTAACACTTCCAAAAGGACCCAAAACACATCTTCTAGCATATGTCAAATGGTATAAAAATGCGCCTTCCTCTAGCATACGATTTAAGCATAAATTTATGGAGCCTGAAGTATCCAATACTGAGTTGTGGAATGGAGAATACTATGAGGAAGGTCAAGATTCAATTATTGCAGTGCATAGAATATATGATCGGGCCATTAAGATAAACTATCGGACGGGAAATAAGAATAAGAATAATTATGTTTCAATAATACCATTGAATCAAAGATTTAATGTTTAATTTTAATTTTATTTATTTATTAATTAATAATAAAGAGATTATCTAATATAATGAGCATATCAAACAATAACTAAACTTTAAAGTATATCTGATTTTATGTATACGTGCTGCCCAAATCCCAAATAATTTGGGATTTGGGATGCCAAAATGCACAAATTACTAGTATTTGGGATTTGGGATTTGGGATTTCGGCAAAAAATACTAATTATAATTTGGGATTTGGGATTTCGGCATTTGGGATTTCGGCATTTAGATTTTGAATTTGGGTGGCAGGTATAATTTTATGCAAGAAAACTTGAATTTTAAGTATATACATCTGATAGATAAGCCAAAGGAAAAACCTGAATAAAATTTTTAATAAATCAGGTGTCCGATATATATCCGATATTACTATTTATTATCATGTACTCGATATTGAAGGTAATATCAGGTGCCTGAAATAATAATAATTAATATCGCTGTCATATCGGGTGCATTATAAAATTTACAAAAAAAACCCTAAATATCGGGTGCCCGATATATATAAAAATATTATTCGTACTCGATAGGTACCCGATAGGTGCCCGATATTCAAAAATATCGGTACCCGATAGGTGCCCGATAGTTGCCCGATATTTGGATTTTGACCTGTATTATATATATCTTTAATCAAGAAATTTATTTGGGTAGTCAAAAAATTTCAGGTTTTAAGTAAAATAATTTTGTCTTCTATGAAAAACTATTTCAACTTTTTTTTCCAAAATTGCAATTTCAGGATCCCAAAATAATTTAGCGTACAAGTATAGGTAGGTGCAATATAAATTGAGTCAGGAATTTAATCAGATATAATTTAGTCAATTGATCTAGAATTTAGTTACAGCGCAATTTGACAAAATGGTTAAATTCTGGCACAAAGACTAAATAATGATGTAATTTTAATTGGCTGGTGTAATTATAAAATTTATTAAATAATTATTTTTGAATTTTTAAAAATAATTAATTTTATCTTTAAGCAATTAGGATAATACTGGTTGAATGGAAAAAAATAGGACAGTTTTATCATGAATAGGATTCCGATTAATGGTTAAATTTGCTAAGATTTATTAAGTATAGGCAGTTGATTTTTTCCAATTTATAAATAGGAATTTCTGATTTATGAATTTTCACAAATAGGATATCCGATTTATGCATATTTGCACCATCAATAAGATTCTGATTTTTGTTCATTTAACCAGTATTTATATTATACGTGTTGCCCAAATCCCAAATAATTTGGGATTTGGGACGCCAAAATGCACAAATTACTAGTATTTGGGATTTGGGATTTGGGATTTCGGCAAAAAATACTAATCATAATTTGGGATTTGGGATTTGGGATTTCGGCAAAAAATACTAATCATAATTTGGGATTTGGGATTTGGGATTTCGGCANGCGTACAAGTATAGGTAGGTGCAATATAAATTGAGTCAGGAATTTAATCAGATATAATTTAGTCAATTGATCTAGAATTTAGTTACAGCGCAATTTGACAAAATGGTTAAATTCTGGCACAAAGACTAAATAATGATGTAATTTTAATTGGCTGGTGTAATTATAAAATTTATTAAATAATTATTTTTGAATTTTTAAAAATAATTAATTTTATCTTTAAGCAATTAGGATAATACTGGTTGAATGGAAAAAAATAGGACAGTTTTATCATGAATAGGATTCCGATTAATGGTTAAATTTGCTAAGATTTATTAAGTATAGGCAGTTGATTTTTTCCAATTTATAAATAGGAATTTCTGATTTATGAATTTTCACAAATAGGATATCCGATTTATGCATATTTGCACCATCAATAAGATTCTGATTTTTGTTCATTTAACCAGTATTTATATTATACGTGTTGCCCAAATCCCAAATAATTTGGGATTTGGGACGCCAAAATGCACAAATTACTAGTATTTGGGA
Source organism: Diversispora epigaea (assembly GCA_003547095.1). Lineage (NCBI taxonomy): Eukaryota > Fungi > Glomeromycota > Glomeromycetes > Diversisporales > Diversisporaceae > Diversispora > Diversispora epigaea. The sequence goes on from PQFF01000342.1 coordinate 68,699, forward strand.
TTTGGGATTTGGGATTTCGGCATTTGGGATTTTAGCATTTGGATTTTGAATTTGGGCGGCAGGTATAATTTATATCAGGTTCTTATATAATAAAGAACTTCTTGCTGTTGATCCTAATCACTCACATCACAAAATGAAGTTACTATTTCATCATGAATATCGAAGACGCAATTATGGTTGGCCAAATGAAATTGGCAAAGTTAAAATGGACTTGAAGCTAATATATGAGAGGAAACTAGGATATTGGACATTTGTATAGATACATAGAAAATCTATTCGCGAAAACCAAGTAGAAGAAATTCACGTTGTAGCTATTGATTCTGAAGTTTGTATTTTTCTTATGTGGTATTCTCTTACAGTTGATCATGGAAACATTGGAGACAATGATATTAATCGTGTTTTTCGCTTATGTTTTGCTCTTGATATTTTTATTTTACACACCACCAGAGCATTAGCAAAAAAATATAACTCTTTTAAACACACTCAAGCATGCATAAGAAGACATATTCAAAATTTAGTAAATGAAGTACATAAAAAAACTGCATTGTGATTGACTAAGACTTTTGACATAATTGTGTTACCAAAATTTAATAGTGTACAGATGTCTTATAAACAAAAAAAAAAAATTAATAGTAAAACAGTTCAAAAAATAATGAGCTGGATGCATGTCAGGTTTAGGAATCGATTGTTATCTAAAGTGGAAGAATTTGGTAAAATCGTAATAATATTTGTATCTGAAGCATATACAAGTAAAATATGCAGTCTTGTGAATATATTAAAAGGAATTTGAGTGAAAATAAAGTATTTAGGTGTGATAGGTGTGGACTTCAGATTAATAGAGATCTAAATGGCACCTGGGGAATTTTTCTCTGGGCATTGCTTGATGGAATCTTAATTATGTAACATAATTATGCCAATTGATTGATTATAGTTGACTATTTTTAGCTACAGTTGATTGATTCAATCTATCTGTTCATCCTAGTAAAGTACTTTGTTCACTAAGCTATCAATTTGTCTTAAAGATAATTGCTAACTGAATAATGCTACCAATTCATCTGTAGCCATGTAGTTTAAAAGCCATAATAAATCTTAAATTAGTTATCTTTATTTTTTTTTTATTTCCGTTTATTTCTTTTTCTTTCTTTTTCTTTCTTTATTCTTATGTAATTAGTTAGAATTTCTTTTTATATGTATAGAATAGTCTTTAACATGTATATAAAGCTTTAATTTTCTTCATATGTAAAAGGGCAGTTAATAGTGAAGTCCAATAATCTTTAATAAAATCTTTAAAAACTTATAAAATTATTGTTTTTTTTTATTTAAATTACATTCCTAATTAATAAAACTAATAAAGTCTAAGTAATTTTGCCCTCTAAATCTATTTTCTAACCATCTATGTTGTATATTCTTATTGAAAACTANTATAGTTGACTATTTTTAGCTACAGTTGATTGATTCAATCTATCTGTTCATCCTAGTAAAGTACTTTGTTCACTAAGCTATCAATTTGTCTTAAAGATAATTGCTAACTGAATAATGCTACCAATTCATCTGTAGCCATGTAGTTTAAAAGCCATAATAAATCTTAAATTAGTTATCTTTATTTTTTTTTTATTTCCGTTTATTTCTTTTTCTTTCTTTTTCTTTCTTTATTCTTATGTAATTAGTTAGAATTTCTTTTTATATGTATAGAATAGTCTTTAACATGTATATAAAGCTTTAATTTTCTTCATATGTAAAAGGGCAGTTAATAGTGAAGTCCAATAATCTTTAATAAAATCTTTAAAAACTTATAAAATTATTGTTTTTTTTTATTTAAATTACATTCCTAATTAATAAAACTAATAAAGTCTAAGTAATTTTGCCCTCTAAATCTATTTTCTAACCATCTATGTTGTATATTCTTATTGAAAACTACTGTTTTTTGCATTTTTGCATGCCCATTAACTTCTATTATTAAAGTTTAAGCATCATTTAGAGTTACAATTGAATAATAGTTAGACTCTTGATTTGTTTTTTTTTTCTTCGCGCATTTGCACACGTGACACCGCATTCCTCCCTCCATGCTTCAGTTTCTCCTCAAATCCTATCTAAATACCTATCTAAACTTCACCCTAAATCTATTATTCTTGTTCTATCTTTCTGTCAAAATAAATTCTTCTATTAATTTTCTCCCTTTTCTTTCGTTCTTACCCAAACCCTTAGTTTCTGCTTTTCTCTCTCTATTTGTTCCTTTATTCTTAAACTCCTATAAATTCACAAAATTAGAGATTAGTATAAAAATATATTCCACATACTCACCCTTCTCCAATCTTTCCTTGTTTACTAGGCTAAACCCCAGTAGATTCTTGTTAATTCTTTCGCTCTCCCATTTAGGTAGTAACATCAATTCATCAATAAGCTTAATGATTTTTCTCTATCAAGCGGTTTGGTAGGTTTTGCTTTCTTATTGGATGATTTATCTTGAGTTGTGGTTGTCTCTTCAGTGGCACCTTCGATAGGTCTTTTTTAGGACCTTTCAGCTATATCGACACCTTTACCCTTCGAATCATTATCTTTATTTTTCCCATTATCTACATCCATCATTTCTTCTTCAATAATTTCCTGAGATTGAATAGTAAATTGCTTTCCCATCTTCCCAACTATTAATGATGTGCTGGATTCTGAGTCGTGCCTAGGCTCCGTTTCAGTTGTGGCAAACTCCTCAAGAACTTCAATGCTTTTACCACAGTCGGGAAATGTACATGTTAGTTGCTTGCTAAGTAAAATATGTTTTTCGATGCAAACCCTGTGAAAGACATGCCCGCAGACTAGCGTTGTAAATGCTTTATTGGGGCTGGAAAAAATCTTTTTATCGCATTCTATACAGTTAGGTAACTCGGTAATTTTTTTTATTTTTTACTGCATTGTCATTGAAGTTTTTAGAATATTATAGGTGAGATTTTTAAGATTAGTAGTTAAGACTTTTTCCGTTCTCGACATAATGGCTACATAAACGGATAAGTTCTTGAACTACGGACCTTTACATATTTTCGTACGTTCTCATATATTTGCTCATACATCGCTCGGCATGGCTGACATGAAGTGCCGAAAATTTATATAACCCAACTATAATTAGTGCTACATCTGAAATTTTGCAAGAGGGGGTAAAGTTTTATTATAACAGAATCAATATGGAATTCATGATCGTCAAAAAAAATGTCGTATACCAAATTAGATCATACGAAAAATATGTGAATATAATCAAAAACTGAAATTTCTTATGTATATTAAACGCAAAATATAAAATTTTTATTTATTGCGTGGACATAGCTTTATTAGTGAAATGAATATCAAAGAAATTTGAATATTGAGAATGTTCTGTGAAGTACGTTACTGCCCTGAACCATATAGAGTAAAAGAATAAATCGGTCACGAGGTAAGACAAAAGTGTAAAGATTGTGTGCTTTTGGAACAATATCGTAAATATTTACTGAAGGTTGCAATTTTTTTTATTCCTGTCGTAAACCTTCTAACTCTGCCTCTAACATTTTGAACCAATAACATTGTTAAAAGGTCTGATGTGCTCAAATCACTGAGCATTTTTTCAGTATTTCTCGATTGAACTGAAAACGTGGTTGGGTCTAACAACTTTATTACGATGTTGACGAACTTTACTTCCGGTGGTTGTGGCTCCTGTGGTGGGTATGTTAGGATGGCATTCTTCCCCGGCTTCTTGATTTCCCTTCCCGGAACTTTTGTAAAAAGTTTTTCTATGTGTCTGTTTTCTTCCTCCGTTAGTGTTATTTCGTCTGTCTCCTAAGTTCAGCTTTATTAATCAAATACATATACATGAAACTGAATGTAAATCATAGTTACCATCTGATCTTGAGTTAGCAGGTCAAAAACATTAAAACTTCGTCGTGTTCGTCATACGGTTCTCCCTCTGCAATCCACTTAGCTAGTTCGGTCCAGTTTGTAGATGCTCGCTCTTTTTCCTCCAATTTTTTTAATTTTTCTTCTGATTCCTTGGACCACTTAATAAATACTTTCGACCTCTCCTCCGATTTTTTAGACTTTTTTTCTGACCTTTTTTCTAATTTCTGAGACATTATGAAAATTGTTTTTTTATACGCAGATCAATTTGAGAAGTTTTAATGTCACGAAGACGCAGTAACTCACGTTATGCATTAAATTAATTGCTAATTTGCAAAAGGGCAAAAAGAAATCACATCTTTTATACAGTGCAGGACACTTAAAGACTGAAATTATATGATTTGTCCCATTTTTTGAACTAAAAATCAAACTGAATCTAAATGAACCAAGAAATCGATTTATGCATACTTTACGCTGAATCGCGTGACTTCCAAATTTGATTATTACTTTTTATTTGCTGAGAGCTAAACGGCAAAAGTTTCATTTTTGATAGATCAGGGGTTATTTTTTTGATATATTAAATTTTCATGTGACAAAATAGTTATCTTTTTGATGCATCTATAAATAAACAATTATAGGCATATCAAAAAAATAACCACTTTTTTCACGCGTATCTTGATATATCAAAAAAATAACCATAAGTCTATCAAAAATGAACCTTTTGCAGCTAAACGTGTGATCTTTAGGTCACGTTTTTGTTTCACTGGATATTGATCATGGGTATTTTTAAGATGTAAAATTAAAGACATGTCACATTATGTGTCCTATTATTTTTTAAACATAAGGCCGTCAGACCAATTTGCTACAAAATAGCGGCCTTATTTTTTTTGTACCTTTTTTGAATAATAATCCTTTACCATTTAAAAAGTGACCAATTTTATTGAAGTCTTTAAGTGTCCTGCANTTGAACTAAAAATCAAACTGAATCTAAATGAACCAAGAAATCGATTTATGCATACTTTACGCTGAATCGCGTGACTTCCAAATTTGATTATTACTTTTTATTTGCTGAGAGCTAAACGGCAAAAGTTTCATTTTTGATAGATCAGGGGTTATTTTTTTGATATATTAAATTTTCATGTGACAAAATAGTTATCTTTTTGATGCATCTATAAATAAACAATTATAGGCATATCAAAAAAATAACCACTTTTTTCACGCGTATCTTGATATATCAAAAAAATAACCATAAGTCTATCAAAAATGAACCTTTTGCAGCTAAACGTGTGATCTTTAGGTCACGTTTTTGTTTCACTGGATATTGATCATGGGTATTTTTAAGATGTAAAATTAAAGACATGTCACATTATGTGTCCTATTATTTTTTAAACATAAGGCCGTCAGACCAATTTGCTACAAAATAGCGGCCTTATTTTTTTTGTACCTTTTTTGAATAATAATCCTTTACCATTTAAAAAGTGACCAATTTTATTGAAGTCTTTAAGTGTCCTGCACTGTAGAGAATACATTGATTACATTTATTACAAGTAAAGGCTGGAATGTAAAAAAATTCTGTCCCTAGGATATTTAATAGAATCGATATTCAAAGGGTGTGACACACGGTGATAAATACACTACCCAACCCTAACCCATGCATTAGCATGAAGAGGATAAGAGTCAAGACCCATGATGCACAAATTTTTTTTATTTTTTTAGACAGTTTTCTCGAAAATGGCTCGTGCACGTGCAAAGGAAATTTGGGCAGGGCTTTTGTATAAACCAAAATTACCAAAAAAGCCTTTAGCAGAAAGTAGGTAGTGTATAGGTGTATTAACTTATTACTTAGGTACCAGCTAATCTGGACTTTGTATGGAATGCAGTTTGCCATTCCATATTGGCTCGAATATAACGATCCAAAATTATAACACCTTTCTTAACAACCACGGGTCAGAGGGATACAAATTCTATTTCGAGTTAAACACTGGCAATAAGACTGGTAGCGTATATATAATTGATATGGCTTCACACGTACATGAGTGTGTTCTTAGCCGGCTCCAAGATTTTTTCAAGGTTCCTAATGGTAGAGTTGTTGATGATCCCCCCATAAAAGTCATTGGACAACCTCGTAAGAGAATTCATTCTGGTTTGCTACTTGTTATTGAATTTTCAATAATCTAGTAGTCTTTTCATATAGTTCACTTTAAGCCTGATGGAAGTGGGGTTGAAATAGCTCCTGATGTTGCCGTATATCCAGACAGAGCATTTGTTCCAAGACCCGTTGATTCAATCATAGTTCCTCGTCCTCCCAGTGATGTAGATGTATGTCGAATTTTGTGTTTTATTGTATTTTGCTTCATACGTGATTTTCATTATTATGGTTTATGTAGGGACATCCGCATGCACGGATAGTGTGTGAGGTAGCAGTGGGCCAAAATGTTGGTCGTTTGAAAAAAAGGTGTTTGACTTGGATGCTTCAAGAATACGTTCGCGCTGTTATCAGTATCAAAATTTTAGATCCAAGACCAGGGATTCGAGAACCTAGAACTGGTTATTTTTATAGAATAATGACGGTATATCATTCAATAATACCAAGTTAAGCATTGCACCTTTGTCTAATTGGTCTGTTTTTTAAATGTTAGGCGAAACTTTATCGTCAAGGAATGGTAGAACAAGAATGGGATTTTGGAAATGTTAGAAAAAATTCAAGAGATCCTATCGATGACCCTGCTCCTTGCAATGCACCAAACTTGCCAGGTTTTCTGATAAATATTCCCGTAGGTGAAGTATTTTGGGACCCACCGGATCCCTCACCGGATCACACACGCAGATATGTACCAGTAATCCCCGATGCAATTACAGTCCGAAATTTTACTATTGACTTGTACCGGATACAACAAGTAGCTTTAAAAGCTAAAATGTGAACAAATTAATTTGAAAACTTCATTATATGAGAGCCAATATACAATATATTTTATCAATTTCACGAATTCACGCTATATCTAATTCACTTTTGAAAAAATTCTGGTGTTTATTGTTACAAAATCGTATATACATAATTGCTTTGCAAAAATAAATACAAAATAGTTCAGAACTTACATGACATTTTTACTAATTTACATTTTAATCTGATATCTGATACTTTATTAATTTATTATATGGAACGTATTACATAAGTTGATCGGCATATCAATTTAAGCTACAAGTCACGTGGCGAGAACTTCTGATTGTATCACCAGAAATTTTTCTACCCCACATGATATTTTATGTAAATTTCGGGGTTAGGGTTAGGGTTAGGGTTTGTCATGGGTAGTGTATCTAACCCGTATTACCAACAGATTTTTCACCCCTTACGCAGGGGTTAGGGTTAATCAGGGGTAGCATATTTATCACCATGTGTCACACCCTTCAAATATCAACTTTTAGTAAATATCCTAGGGACTTAGAATTTTTTTACATGCAGAAAACATATTTGTAACCCAACATCCATCACACCGTAAAGACTACACATGAAAAATATCTGATCACCTGTCAGATTATGGTCCAATAAAATTCAAGAAAAATTAAAAATATCACGTGGGGATGAAAAATCTGTTGGTGATACTGGGATAAATTGGGTAGTGTATTATTACTGGATGTCATACCCTTCGAATATCAATTTTCATTAAATATTCTGGACAGAATTTTTTTACTTACGGAAAATATATTCGTCACTGAATATTCATCACCCTGTAAAAGTAACACGTGAAAATTTCTGATCACCCACCGAATTATGGACCAATCAAATTCAAAAAATCAAAATATCATATGGAGTGAAAATTTCTATGGCGATACCGGGGCAAAAGTTTCATTTTGATAGATCAGAGGTTATTTTTTTGATATATCAAGATTCACGTAAAAAAAAGTGGTTATTTTTTTGATATGTCTATAATTGCTTATTTATAGATGCATCAATTTTGTCACATGAAAATAATATATATCAAAAAAATAACCATAAGTCTCAAAAATAAACCTTTTTGCTACTGGAGTAAATATGTTAAATCATCCGTCAATTATGAACCAATTAAATTCAGAAAAAATCATTTCCATGTGAAATTCATGTGGGAGGTAGAAAAATTTCTGGTGATACGTAAATTTCTAATCAAATCAAATCATGTGATATACAGTAAAATTGGTAATATTTTCAAGGCGATGGATTTACAACTTGGGGAATCTTAACCTAGACCTGGGGGATTTAGGTTCTTATCCTGGATCCTCATGTGATATTATGTTAATTACATGGGGTTAGGGTTTGGGTTTATCAGGGGTAAGATATTTATTACCATGTATCACATCCTTCGAATATTAATTTTTATTAAATATCCTGGGAACTTAAAATTTTTAGCATAGGAAAAGTCTAGATTTTGATCATCAGGTTACACAAATATTTATATTAGTTTTACAATAGGGTTCAATTGAAAAATCTTTGCACATATGACTAGTCACAAAAACCACTAATTAATAAACGATGAAATTTTATAATTATATTTTTCAAAGCTATTTCTTCGTTTCCTTTATTTAGATCCAATAAGATCCAATTTTTGGGAAAGTTTGTTTAGAAGGGTATTTTTTATAATAGTATATTAAAAAAAGAGTCTTGTTTATTTCTTTATTATTATTATATTATTATTATTATATTATTATTATATTTTTTAATTTATTTTGAACCTTTCAAATAATTATAAAATCCATATACAATATTACAAAGTGTTAATACAATTAAGTATTTCTAAAAGTTTATTATGTACTTCTTGACTTATATTTATTTCTACCTCTTCTATTACCTCATTCTCTTCAACTAAAACCTCTTCACCTTCATTTTCTTCAGGAATAAGAATATTGGAACCCTTTTCTAACCTTTCTAAAAATAATTTTACATTGCTATAAATTCCATATTCAATAATCTGATAACATTCATAGTGATAACCATGATCACACATTAATACTTCACTATTATTAAGTTTTTTATTACAATGATCACAAGTATTTTGGTACTATATCCTGTTGGAAAATACCTTAAATCAACAGTTTCTCCTAAGGTAGCTAATTTATACTCTATTTTTTTTCTTTTTTTTTTATGTAATGTTCCTTTTCTTTGATTTTTATATATTTCTTGAAAATAGTTTAATAAAAATAGTGATGTTTTTTCTGATAATAGTTTTAATGATGATGGTTTATAAGGATATTCTTTTGATCTTTGTATCTTTCAGTTCATTATGATTTCATTCATCTGTAAAATTATTATTTGATCTAAATTTTGATCGATCATGCCAATCACGAGATTTTGATCACCAGCCAATAAAATCGAAATTTTGATCATAATGTCAATCACGAGATTGTTGATCACACCTGCCAATAAAAACAAACTATCCCTATGCTAGAATTTTTTTACATGCCGAAACCCTATTTGTCACCCAAAATTTCATCACCTACCATTTATCACATGAAAAACACATGTGGTCACCTGCCACATCATAAACCAATAAAATTTCAAAAATCATAGGGGTCTAGAATAATATCCTAAACCGGGGGTCTAGGTTAAGGATGCTCTTACAACTTTCCTTATTCAGCACGTGAGGAAGTTAAATTAATCTTAAGTGGTAAATAAGCAATCTTTAATAAAGCGTCCACTCTTTAGATTAATTTAGGGTAAAGAAACTTGATTATAACAATAATATTTATTATAATATACATTTTTTGACAAAAGAATGTTTAATGATCTTCAATACAAAATAATAGACAAATAATATTAAAAAAAAAAGCTCTATACAATATTACGTTTCTACCAAGAAAACGGAAGTACTGTAATAGGAGTATTGTGTAATAGAAGTACTTTGTAATAGGAAGTAATATACACAATAAAAAAGATTTCTATTAAAATGTCATTAAAAAACAATACAAAAATTTTCTTGAATAATCAGAAAATTATAAAACAAATAAAAACTATTAGAATTTTGGTTTACTATTATGCGTATTAACCTTAATATGTGTTTGTTATCTGACTCACGAATTTTTTGTCTTTCACTTTCTGATCTTTCCGTAAATATATTTCTTTACAAAATTTCATTTTTTTTTGTCCTCTTTAATCTCCTTTATTTCCTTATTTTCAAAATTAATTAATTCTTAACTTTAATCTACTTTATTTACTTCGGATACAGGTGCTTCAGGTACAGGTTCTTCAGGTACAGGTGCATCAGTTGTACCTTCTTCCTCTTCTTTCTTTTCACTTGTGACTTCAAAATTTTCAACTAATTCTGGAATATCATCATCATTACTGGTTTCTGTTTGTACATTTTGAGATGCGATATTAAATTGTTGATAGGACTCAGCCAATTTACGAAGAGATGCAAGTGAATCGGGTCCTAATTGACTCAAAATGCCCGGTACAAGTTCGGTAAGTTCTTTTTCTTCACCTTGACCATAAATCGCAAAAGTATTTGCCTGAACGGATGCTTGAACTATAAATTATTTATTATATATTAGTATACACATTTAATACATAAAGTTTATAATTATTATAATTATTTTATTTACCTTTTGGCGCCGTAAAATGAATGACATTTCCATCTTCTTTAAACATGTTCACTTCTTCAATAGATTGAATGGGTTGAACATTAAGTTTCTTGAGTGTAGATTGGAGTTTTTTGTCATCATTTGTGGCAGTTTTATAAACCTTTTTAACCTTACGGCGAGGAGTACCTTTACCACCTATAAATTAAACGTGATTCATAAAGAAATGATAATTTGGATTATAATTGTTAGTGATGATTTATGGAATAGACAAAAATATATATAATCCCGGATATTATTTTTTTTTTTTAGAATTTAAATATGAAATGCCCAAATAAATAAATAAATAAAAATCCATCTTACCAATTCGAACTTGGGATTGAAGTTTGGCAAGTCTTTCTGCATTCATGGTGCGTATTTTATATAAATTCTAACTTTGAAAATATCCATAAAATAATGCCATAATGATATACAATGATATACAAAGATACAAATAGATATTAAAAAAACAATAGTTTGAGGCAATAAAGGTAATCAATGTTATTTTCATCGTAAAAAAATTTTAATTATAAAATAAAAATCCGTCTTTTCGTATTAGATACTAACCTTGATAAAAATTATAAAAGTCCTGATACTCGCGCCTACAACTCGATCGAGGGTTTTTTTTTTTTTTAGTTTGATTTGATTGTCAGATGTCACATGAGCACCATCAAAAAAATTAAAAAAATAAAATCAAAAATTGTTGAATTTGACATAAAAAATGATTTTGAAATCTTTCCATCGATTTAAATTTAATCGATTTCTACATAACGAATTATTTTTTCATAAACAAGTGGTCAAACACTGTAACTCTAGATTATTTGCTACATTATTACCTAATAAATCTAATGATGAAAGTCATAAAAATTTAGAAAACATTTATGACATTGTTATTGTTGGAGGTGGAATTGCCGGAAATGCTTTAGCTTGTGCTCTAGGTAACATAGTTTTATATAGGTTTTATGAAACATATNATATTAAAAAAACAATAGTTTGAGGCAATAAAGGTAATCAATGTTATTTTCATCGTAAAAAAATTTTAATTATAAAATAAAAATCCGTCTTTTCGTATTAGATACTAACCTTGATAAAAATTATAAAAGTCCTGATACTCGCGCCTACAACTCGATCGAGGGTTTTTTTTTTTTTTAGTTTGATTTGATTGTCAGATGTCACATGAGCACCATCAAAAAAATTAAAAAAATAAAATCAAAAATTGTTGAATTTGACATAAAAAATGATTTTGAAATCTTTCCATCGATTTAAATTTAATCGATTTCTACATAACGAATTATTTTTTCATAAACAAGTGGTCAAACACTGTAACTCTAGATTATTTGCTACATTATTACCTAATAAATCTAATGATGAAAGTCATAAAAATTTAGAAAACATTTATGACATTGTTATTGTTGGAGGTGGAATTGCCGGAAATGCTTTAGCTTGTGCTCTAGGTAACATAGTTTTATATAGGTTTTATGAAACATATGAACTTATTGTTCACGAATTTTACTATTTGGTGGATATATATTATAGCAAATTCCGAGATAACAAAATCGCAACGCGTTGCCCTAATTGAATTTAGTGACGTGTCATATCTAAAAGAATGGAAACCTTCACCAAACGAATTTTCCAATCGTGTTAGTGCTTTAACACCTCAATCTATTGAATTCTTTAAAGGTATTATATAACATATCATCATTGTTTAGGATAATTAGGATAATTACATATCTAATATAATTTTACAGATATCGGAGTATGGAAAAACCTTGTACTGGAACGCGTTAAACCTTTCAATGATATTCAAGTATGGGATGGCATTACAGACGCTAGATTAAATTTTAATTGTAAAGATAATAATACATTTCGTACAAATTTAGAAAATATTGGGTGGATAGTAGAAAATCATAATATTCAACAAGCAATTCTTACCCAACTTTTACAGTGTAAAGATTTCAATTTTCATTTTTTTGAAAATACAAAAGTTGAAGGAATTTTTTTAGATGATTCTAGTGCATATAATGCGCCTAGTGTAAATGGACAATTTGATTTGTCCGACTGGCCAAATATAAAATTAAGTGACGGAAATTTTTTGAAAACTAGATTATTGGTGAGTAATTTAAACACACACATACACACACGCACGCACGCATACATACATGTTAGTAACCTTATTTGAATCTTATTTAATAATAGGTTGGGGCGGATGGATTTAATTCTGTTGTTCGTTCCTTTATCAATATTGAGTCGATAGGTTGGGATTATGATGCGCATGCAGTGGTGGCCACCTTGCTCGTGGATCGTCTGGTAGAAAATGTGACCGCATGGCAAAGGTTTTTGCCAACGGGACCTATTGCAATGCTGCCGGTATGAACAAGTCATGTGTCAATGCTTTAATTTATCAATCATATTAGAGTAGTCATTATAGTCATCATTAGTTGTTTACTATAAAAAGATGCAAGATGGATTTGCTTCAATGGTATGGTCTACGACTCCTGCACTTGCATCCAAAATAAGAACACTTCCGAAAAATGATTTTATTAATCTTGTGAATGCAGCATTTCGACTTCGTGTAGCCGATCTAGAATACTTTTTTTCTCAATTTGGAAATGACAATTTTGATATAGGATTTGAATTTGATTGGCGAAATAATGTAGAAGCCAAAAAAACTAGTCTTCCTCCACTTGTTTTGAATGTTCAAGAAAAAAGTCGTGCTGGATTTCCTTTGAGAATGAGGAATGCTGAAAGTTATGTTGATGAACGAGTTGTACTTGTTGGGTAAGTTAACGAATATTATTTAATTTATTATTTAATTTATTATTTAATTTATTATTCATTATTAATACTATTAATATTATTAGCGATGCAGCACATACAATTCATCCACTTGCTGGACAAGGATTAAATCAAGGATTGGCTGATGTGCAATGTTTAGCTAAAGTTATTGAATATGGTATAACTACTGGTCAAGATTTGGGTAATCTTATTATTATTATTATTATTATTTTCTATAATTAAAAACATAAAAAATAATAATAATCATTATTTATTTATTCATTTTTTATTATTTATTGAAATTAAAAGGAAATTTACAATTGCTTAGAAACTATTCTTCTGAGAGATATTTATCTAATATCTTGATGCTTGGTGCTGTTGATAAACTACATAAATTATTTGGAACAAAGATAACACCTTTAGTTTGTATTAGATCATTAGGATTAGAAATGATCAATAGAATTGGTCCTTTGAAGGTATATAGAAATTCTTATTTTTTTAATTTTTAATGGAAATTCATCTTAATTTTTTAAATTTTTTTTTTTAGTCTGAAATCATGAAATATGCCATGGGAATATAGATAGTGTTGATAATTAATTATCATTATTATAGAAATATTTTAAATTGTAACAAATCATGAATATTCAGCCCCTTTTTCTACTCTCACGTGAGACCTGATCTGACCCTAATTGTAAAAATGTAGTTTTTTTTTCATCTTCTATATTAGATTAACCTACATTTTTAAAATTTTGGCATGTTCAGGATTCCATTATATAAGAAGAGAAAAAATGACAGTTTTATTATTTATAGTTTAATTCGTGATTCGTCGGTTAAGTCTGCACCTATAGTAATTAGGAATGATGAACGTTTATATTTTAAAAACATTTAAAATCAGTTGTGTAATAAAAAAAGCGAAGTAATGAACCTTAAAAACCATTATTTAAAATTATTACCAGTGAAAGTATTTTTTTTTTTTTGAAATTTTCAATATTTATCACTATCCCCTTTTTAGCGAAAATAACATAAATGGGCAATCTCACTTCCAATAATAAATGTGCATAAAGAAAACATTTATAGTAGGTTTTCTGTTTTGAGGGTAAAAATTTAAAAATTGAAATCGCATTTAATTCCAAGTATACATTAAATATTAAATGTTGATAATTAAAGGATATCTAATACAAATCCAGGGAGAATTTGTGAAGTGATCCGGGTAGCTTGAGTACAATTAGGAATTTTTTGACATGTTATTATATTATTGTTATTGTATCTGTATTGGAATCCCTTCCTAAAAAATTAATATTCAATTAGCGGAGAGGTACATCCATAAATTCAGTTTTCCAAAGCTGTATTACTTGATCTAAACATTTTAGCACAGAAACGATATCTCTTAAATTTAAGCTAAGTAGAGAACTGGAACCATAATTTCAAGTTTGCCTTCGATAAGGTCATTTGAACAAGGCGATGGTTTGAAAGTGCTATTTTTTTCAAATAGTTGTTGATTGCAGTCAGGAATAATAATTCGATGATTATAGTGATTCATTTTTGAAAAAGAGAACGGTTTAATAATATATAAAAAAATTTTATTTGTTACTTTTTATTGTTAATTTTAATATTCTTATCTCAGAATATTTGAATACTTTATTCGAAAATTTTTACAAATAAAACAATTAATAAATAATTCAAAAATAAATTTTTTCATTAAAATTAATTCCTTGGTGAAATTTGAAATTCTCATACTCCAACTGAAAATAAAGACATCAGAAAGTATTTACTTTTTCATCCCCTAGATTATTAGTCATGCTTTTGGGTTCACATGAAATTTACAATTGGAGTTACTGCGGATGTACTGTTATCTTTGACTTATTAAATGGCACCACCAAACACAAAGAAATATGTGGCCGATGGTAAAATTTCTCAGGAAACAATTTAAAATTTATTTATTTCGAATAATACTATACTTACTTTACT
This sequence comes from Diversispora epigaea, assembly GCA_003547095.1. Taxonomy (NCBI): domain Eukaryota; kingdom Fungi; phylum Glomeromycota; class Glomeromycetes; order Diversisporales; family Diversisporaceae; genus Diversispora; species Diversispora epigaea. Next base: position 83,882 of record PQFF01000342.1, read on the forward strand.
ATCTGATCCATAGTGGTCATTTTTGCATTATCACAAGTAGCACTCTATTTTGCAGTAAAATTTATTCTCAATTCTCTTGATCCGCTTAAAGACAAAAAAAAAGAAGCAAAGGCTAAAAGTGAAGAAGTTTTAGGAAAGCTAGGGGTGAATACTGATAAGAAAAAATAATTAAATAATTTTAATGCAGAGATTTACAAACTTACTGCATTTCAACAGATTAAAAATTTGAAATTAAATGAATATGAAGAAGTGATCTTATCAGAAGTAATATTTCCAGATGAAATTACAGTGAATTTTAAACGTGAGTTTTGGATATTATTCTATAGTAAAAGTTTCATTAATTTCATTAATTATATAATGATTGAATATTAATTTAATAATTATATTATTTTCTACATTTTAGAAATTGGAGGTGATTGAAAAGTATTTCTATGTATTCTATGTATATTCATCTATATATTCAAATTTGTGTCGCAACCTTTTTACAAACGTGATTTCTTAATATTAGGTCTTGATCCAATCATTCAATCTCTTCGAGAATCTGTCATTTATCCATTATGTTATCCACAATTATTTACTTCTAGTTCTGGACTATTGGGAGTGTCAAAAGGAGTATTGCTTCATGGTCCACCTGGTATTAAATTATTTGAAATTATATTAATTATATTCAAATTATATGTAAATTATGTAATTACCATTATAATTAATTGAAAAAAAATAGGAGTTGGTAAGACTATGCTCGCTAAGGCACTTGCACGGGAATCAGGTGCCACCTTCATAAATCTTCACGTTTCAACATTGACCGACAAATGGTTTGGAGAATCGAACAAACTTGTTTCTGGAGTTTTTTCGGTTGCAAAAAAATTACAACCATGTATTATTTTTATTGATGAAATTGATGCCTTCCTGAGGGAAAGACGAAGTAACGATCACGAGGTCACAGGAATGATGAAGGCAGAATTTATGAGGTGAATAATGATAATATAAGTTCATGATTTATATTTTTTATGTTGAAATTTTATTATTTCAAGAATTATTAAATAAAATTTTTATCGAAATTTATTCGATATTGAATTTTAGTTTATGGGATGGTCTTACTACAGATGAAAATAGCCGCATAGTAGTGAGCTATCGAAAAATTTTTTTACTCCATAATTTAAAAGTTCCAATGAAGTTCCAATGTTCTCATTGGTATTCTTTTAAATCTAGGTACTTGGTGCGACAAATAGACCTAATGATATTGGTATTTTTAATTTATTATCTTTCTCACTTTCATATTTATAAATATTTTATTAATCTTCTTTAATTTTGTATAGATTATGCTATTCTACGTCGTATGCCTAAGAGATTTGCAATTCGCCTCCCAAATGAAGAACAAAGAAGAAATATTCTTGAGATTGTGAGTTAAATTTTTTAACTTAATGTCATCACTTTGAATTTGTAATCAAACTTTATATATTTTTTATTTATTTAATTTATTTATAGATGCTTCAAGATTCAAATTTGGAAGAAAACTTTAATTTTACAGAATTAGTCAATAAGACTGCAAATTTTTCTGGTAATTGTAACTTAAATTTTTCCCTTTATTCATTTGTGTGCATTTTTTTTTTTAAAAAAAAAAATTTCTAAATTTTATATAAAATTTGAATATTTAGGAAGTGATCTAAAAGAGGCCTGCCGGAACGCAGCCATGATTCCTATCAGAGAATATACGCGCAGTCACGCTGCACCGGGTGGTGAGCTAAAAGATGTTGATCCCGAGGTAAGATCTATTTTCTGTTTTTATATTATTCGGATTATTAATTAATTGATTAATTATATATATTAGAAAATGAATATTCGGCCTTTGAGGTTATCCGATTTTTTTGTTCAGGATGGCTCCAGTAATCAAGTAAACATTTCGATGAGTGGATCATCAAGTCTCACCATTTTAGAACAAGAACGTTTAGATTAATCTTATATAGAACAAAAATCATTTTCACAATGTGATTTTATAAGCTGTAGTAGAATAGCTCAATAATATTGTACTGTTTTAAATTATATATTTAATATGTTTCAAATAATTAATTTGAAATTTTATCTTGGATCTTTTAATTTGTTTATGCCGAAGCTCTGCTTCAATAGAAAATTCAAATATAAATATAAATTACTTTTATCGGTAATTTTAATAGTGTATAATATCAAATAAACTATGTAATTATATCATTCACATATAACATTTGATGATTTACAAAAACCGGATATCAATTCAAAAAGATGAGAGTGTTCGCGAACAAGAGGAGACATTACGTGTTAGTATCGGATCCAATGTAAAAATCTGCAAGTGGTATACTCGAACTCAAATATCCCACATGAAATTTTTCTGACCACCTGTCGAATTATGGACCAATAAAATTTGGGGGAATAAGGAGTCCTTATTACACATGATATGACATATTATCTTATCCTAAACCCTGGGTCTACACCCTTAACCTAAAGATATTATTTAGAGTAGCACGTATTTTGAAATGGGTTAAATTATTTAAACGCAGTAACTGTGATGTATTAATTAATAAAGACAATAATTATGGATTTAATTTAATTTGAAAACTATATTTAAAATAATAAAAATATAATAAAAAAAAACAATTTTAATTCCCTTCATAAAAATATTTAATTATTTTATGAACCTTGGGAATAGTAAGATTATGAATTGGATGTGTAGCTTTCTATAAAATAAAATAAAAAATTTAACTTAATATATAATATAACAAAAAAAATATAATTAATAGTAAAAAAACTTACCAAAAGATTATCTGAATCTCCTACAACAAATATTTTTTTTGTATCTTCAGACCACAATAAAGATCTCATACCAGCATTTAGATTTTCTTTGTGTTTGTTAATATCATAAACAACATGATTTTGTGAAGTGGACAAACCACTCAAACAATAACATGTGTGATAATAATCAGGTGAACTTTTTGGTTTATCAATAAAACCACCTTTGGGTGACTGACTAGCTATCAGAATGTATTCTTGAAGTGATTCTATTATAATAAATATCAATTAAATTTGTTAAAATTGTTATTGATACCAATAAAAAAAAAGAAGAAAAAAATTTTTACCTCTATCAAATAATGATTGAGCTGATAACAAAAAAAAATAATTAATTTTAAACCATATACAGGTGTGGATTTTTAACTTTTAAAAAATCTTAATAATATAATAATTGTCTAGCTCACCAAAACCTTTTCCCTTGTTTTCATGTTTTTTTTCATATTGCCTTGTCATTATGGCTTCTAATAATGGAAATAAAGCACCAACCCAAAATGAATAACATCCATCTACTAATTTATTTGGTCGACCCTGAAAACCTCCTTCAACTTGCATTTGAAGTGAGGAAGCCCAACGCTAAACAATAATAAAAAATCATTTAAATTAATCAATTTCATAAAAATCTTTCAAAATATCACGAATGAAATTTAGTTCTATTACTTACCAATAACAATGAAATATCCATTTCATCAGATTTACCCATAATTTCCATGGCGGCAAGACCACAAAACGCGTAACCCCCATGACTTTCAATTCCAGGTTCACCACCAATTCCTCCATCAAAATTTTGACATCTAATTTTCCATAAAAAAAAAAAATAAATAATTTCCAAAAAGAATAAGTAGCATCATTATATTGTAAAAAAAAAAAAGATTTACCTTTTAATCCATTCCGGAGTTCCTGCTGTCAATTCGGGTGTAATTAAATTGGTCAATGCAGCGGAAGAAAGGCAACAATATGCACCTCTGTTTAAAATGAAAAATTTTTAAGTAAAAAAAAAAAAAGGAAAATTTTATTTTTCTGAAAACTATTCTTAAATTTTTTACCTTACATCAACCTCACCACCTTCATGCATTATAAAAGATCCATCTGGTTTTTTTAATTTGAGAAACCACTTGTAAAGATTTTCTCTAAAAAAAATATGATATCCGANCAAAATATCACGAATGAAATTTAGTTCTATTACTTACCAATAACAATGAAATATCCATTTCATCAGATTTACCCATAATTTCCATGGCGGCAAGACCACAAAACGCGTAACCCCCATGACTTTCAATTCCAGGTTCACCACCAATTCCTCCATCAAAATTTTGACATCTAATTTTCCATAAAAAAAAAAAATAAATAATTTCCAAAAAGAATAAGTAGCATCATTATATTGTAAAAAAAAAAAAGATTTACCTTTTAATCCATTCCGGAGTTCCTGCTGTCAATTCGGGTGTAATTAAATTGGTCAATGCAGCGGAAGAAAGGCAACAATATGCACCTCTGTTTAAAATGAAAAATTTTTAAGTAAAAAAAAAAAAAGGAAAATTTTATTTTTCTGAAAACTATTCTTAAATTTTTTACCTTACATCAACCTCACCACCTTCATGCATTATAAAAGATCCATCTGGTTTTTTTAATTTGAGAAACCACTTGTAAAGATTTTCTCTAAAAAAAATATGATATCCGATAATACACAATAATATAATTTAATATAATTTAAATATACAATAATATAATTTAATATAATTTAATATAAATACCTATCAATAACGTCATATGCTTCTTTCGTTCCTATAGTTGCCAACACGTTTATAGCCGCGTAGGTCACGGCAGCATGTGAGATTTGACCTGGACCACCACCAAATCCTCCGGTCACATTCTGTAATTTAGATATGGTAGAAATACCTCTATGAATTTCAAGAAGAAAAAAAAATCATGTTTTTTTTTAAAAAAAATATAGATATTATGAATTAATAATAAAGATGATAAAATTTTATACAATACCTTTTTTTTGATAATTACCTTTTGATAATATCAGGAGTAATTTCATTACCAAGCAAATCCAAAGAATGAAGCATCCAATAACATAGCCAAGGTTTGCTAGCATCTAAAACTACAAAATATTTATTAAGATGGTTGAGACCACCTTGGATATACTCAAAATGAATGTCTCTATTTAACTTTACTCTTTTTTTTTTTTTTGAAAAATAAAATGAATTAATAATAAGAAATTAAATTATTTGAGGAAAAAAAAATGCTACGTACTGGTTTAAGATATTTGCATTTTCGACTTCTTTAAACTTATCGTATACAGCTCGTTCAGTTCTAGTCTAGAAGAAAATTAATATCTCAATTTTTTTTTTTGTAAAAAAAAAATTTTCATAATAATTAACTAAAATTATTAGAGAACAAAATTAATACCTGAATTGTTGAAGATTTAGTAGGATAACCATCATTTTTAGTGAATCGTTCGTCCAAAGGGCAAGGACCATTAAAAATTCCCATTTTCGCGAAAATTGCAAAAAGAAGACTAACAATATCAATACTATCAATACGATCAATACAGCATGACAGAATTTCTCTGTGATTGGTTTTCAGATCACGTGATTTTCATGAAATGTAATTGGTGAAAAAATATAAATAATATTATTAACTTAAAAAATGAGACGCGACATATTTTAAAGAATGGTTAATAAAAATTTGGGACTGTGTGTAGTAGAGAACTGTACTTAAAGCATAATCAAAGTAAAAATAATTAATGAAAAAATAAATCAAAAAGTCAGAAAAGTAAAAGTTTGTTTTTATTAAATTATTTTGAAAATATATTCAAAAACCAAGAAAGAAGCACCCTTATTTATATTAGAAAAAAAAGATAAAAAAAAAATAAAAGCATATTATCTCAACATGTTAGAAATAGAAGTTGATTCCAGATACCTTCCCACCACATATCATACAGTACATATTCCAAAATTAGGATTATGCAATGCTTGCAAACTCCCATTAAAAAATAATAATAGCACAGTATTCATTTGTACTCATAGATATCATTTAATTTGTTATCCCAGAAGGTGTAAATTTTCATAAGATGAGCAAATAGATATATCTTCATTACTAGTAGTAGCAATTAATAATATAGAAAACTGGTAAAAAATATAAAAGACAAAATAAAATAATAAAAATATATTTTTTTTAGCCTTTTTCATAAACTTCATCTCTAATATAACCTACTTAAATTGACAGATGCTCACAGATGCACATGTATATTTTGTTAGAAAAACAGTGAAAATGACACACTTATACAGGAAGACCTTGATGATGAAAGAAATGATATAGAAGAGGAGCAAGAACAAACTGTGAAAATAGAAATGCAAGATATTTCAAATAGATTAGAAATAGAATTTAATTAAATAGAAAATTGGTAAAATGTAAAAATATAATAAATATAATAAATATATTTTCGTCTAAAATATTTTATTCTTTAAAAAAATACTTGAGAAACAAAAATATTTTTAATAAAAAAAATAATTAAAAAATATATTATTCTATTTTTCATAAAAATTTAACACATATTATCTTTAAAATTCGTTCTCTAAAATATTTCACGCAGGCAAATGATGCCATTTGATGTCTATGCAAATTACGTTCGAAAAGCAGTAGAAGAATACTCTGGTAATATATCATGGCACATGGTTTCGTCTATCAATATGACACCTATAGGGTAACGTAAAATCATATGTATTTGATATACAAAAATTTGTGTAACGTGATCATCAAAAGGGAAATTCTGTCATGCTGATCAATACTACAATAGATACAAATGGTATTTATAGAAAATTTATTGTACACCCTTTTTGTGATAGGTGAATTTCATTGAAATATGATCTACAATTCTTTTATTATATTAATGGTTTGGTGTATACCTGCCGCCCAAATTCAAAATCCAAATGCCGAAATCCCAAATGCCGAAATCCCAAATCCCAAATCCCAAATTATAATTAGTATTTTTTGCCGAAATCCCAAATCCCAAATCCCAAATACTAGTAATTTGTGCATTTTGGCGTCCCAAATCCCAAATTATTTGGGATTTGGGCAACACGTATAGTTTGGTGTGATGTGTTTATTAGAAAAGCAAAAGAATCGTTTTTGATACACCAACGGTTATTTTTTTGATTTTCCTAGGGTCAGTGTTGTCAAATTTGCATGTCCTTAGCTTTTTCAATTGTTCCTATGTCCCATGTCCCAATGTCCCTACCCTTAAATAGTTTATAAATAGATACTAAAACTTTATAGATATGTATAAAAATTAATTTTAAACAACTTTAATTAATAGGTTAAAGTAAATTTTTATCCCTTAAACTGTTTTGCAGGCAAATTTGCCTGCATTTTATAAAAATTAATGTAAATTCTTTAATAATTTCTTTAAATATTGACCAATCATTTTGTAATTTTGTATAGACAATGATTATATATTTTTATTTAAAATTTTAAAATTTAATAAAAATATTATATGTACAAAAAAAAATAAAAATTAAAATATTTTTGTTGAATTTTTTTATTTTAAAAATTAAAAATAATTGCTACATATATAAGTCTTTTATTTACTAATTAAATATTAAAAATGTTACTAAGTAACCTCAAAGTTTAGAATGAATGACATCTACCATAAAATTTTCATGCCTATTACTTTAAATTTAATTAAATAATAACTGTTTAGATTTTAAAATTTCAAAAAATTATTATATAAATTTTAAAAATTTATTATTCGGTTAATTTTAAAGTAATAGATGTGAGGATTTTGTGATAGATGTAATACATTCTCAACTTTGAGGTTGCTTAGTAATGCTTTTAATGTTAATTAGTAAAAAACAAATTTTACAAATTTTGAAAAAAATTATTATTTATTTTGCTCTTATTTAAAGTTAAAATTCTACTTCATAATCCCAAAAATTATGATAGTAATGATTTTTTATCATAATTAATTCTATATTTTCTATTATTATTTAAGCCAGCTCCAATCAATTTTCAAGAAGATGTTTAAAGATAAAGAGTAATTTTTGTAAAATCATTACTTTATTAAAAAATAGTCAATTTTCAAATGTGAAGATTATGTGACTTTATATGATAGTTCGAAAGTTTGAAGTTTGATCACATGCTATTAATGATCAGCTATTCATAATAAAAATTTTATCACATAAATTGAAATTTCCATTAATTTTTATATGTGACATATTTAAGGAAAAATTTACAAATAAATTTGTCTACAGTTTAAGGGATAAGTATTTCTTTGATTTTTGTAAAATCTTGTAATTCTTCTGGTACTTTTTTTTTAAATTTATATTATTTTCAGCAGAGAATCTTTTTGATATATTTTTTTCACTTTGACATTGTTGGCATTTTCCCTTAACAAGTATTATGGATGGAAAATTCTTGTTACATATAGGGCAAAGATTAGACTTAAATTGATCTATTTTAACGTGAAATCGATATAGAATATCATGATCAAGTCCATTAAGCATAATCATGTTACTTTGAGGTTGAGATTGACTAAGTCTTTGCAAATTAATATTATGAATTTGTTATTCATCAATAAGATCCAATATGTTATAAGTTTGTTATTCATCAATAGAATTTAATGCATTTACTTACTGTTATCATTTTGGTGTATTTTATTTTCGTGTTTTTTTCTTTGGCATTTTTGTTTATAGTTATTAGCAAGACGCACTACGCGTTTATCAATTGTTTTTTTTATTTTTTTTTATGTTTATTGTTACGATTTTGAGAGAGTCATGTATTTCGCTAATAGGGTGTTTCTTTCCTTTTTTTCACATTTTTTTAGGTATTACGAGAAACATTTTTGTTTGTCATTTCTTTATCTTGAAAAAAATTAAAGATAAATATCAAATATTTATTTATAATTTTTTATAATTTGTGTTCTTAATAATTAATTAATTGATTTTAAAGTTTAGATCAAGAACAGATTAATTAATAGAACAATTATAAACTGACTGTTTGTTTCACTTTTGCCAATCTGTTTTCATCACAAGTTTATAATATGATTGGTCGATTAATATATTGTCACTGTTGCAAGAAAAAAGTGACAATTTTTGAGGTTATAGGAATAATCTAAAAAGTGATGTACTATAATCAAACAATTAGTCAATCTAAATATAAATTCAACAATTTGAAATAATTTTTTGTAATAAATACATTTGTAATATTTAAATTTGAAGTAATAAAATCAAAAGAAAATTTAAAATATGTAAATAAATATTTTATTTTTAATAATTTATTTAAAATTTATTAAATATTAATACATTGATTCAAGATAAAATTTGAAAGTAAAATAATTTATTATAATTTAATTGTATGATATTTTGATTCAAAACTTAATCAAATTTTTATAAATTTAATTAAAAGCAATCTATTATAAATTGTTAAATCATTTCAGACTTACAATAGTTACATTATTTCCTAGTTATATCAAACATGTGAATTAATTTAAAAAAAAATAATATATTTATTAATAGTTTGATGTGATATATTTAAGGATAGAAGATTCAATTGATATCAAGGCTATACATGTTCCCAAAATTGATTTTGAATTTTTGAGGTATTTCGACTTTTTGAGATTTATGCAGAATCTATTCTATATATGAAAGTAAAAAAAGTATTCAGTTATATGTATTTTCAATCAAAGAATAAATTTGGGTAGTCAAAAAATTTGGGGTTTTAAGTAAAATAATTTTGTCTTCTATGAAAAACTATTTCGACTTTTTTTCTCGAAATTGTAATTTCAGGGTTCCAAAATAATTTTGCGTGCAAGTATAATTAAGGCTGGCTTAATAATTGTATTTTTGACTAATTAATTTTGCACTAGTTAAATTTTGACTCAAAGGCTAATTAAATTGCGTTGGCTAAATTCTGGTTCAAAGGTTAATTAATTTTTTACTAACTAAATTCTGACGCAATTTCTGATTGGCTGGCATAATTTTGATTATGTGATAATGGTTAATCAAAATTAAATTATTACTTAACTTTATCAATATTGATATTTTAATACATAGTTTTAAAATAATTATAATTTGATGAATTTTAATATTACACTTGGGAGTATAGTGATACTTAGGGGGTGATTGGTGATAGCGATAGGTGATGTGATGTTTGGTTAGTTGGAACGGAGGTGTAGGTTTAAAAGAGGTTGGGTCAGGTTGGAAGGTTGGTTATTTTGAAGTTGATGGATAGTCGGTTGGGAAATATGTTAGATGGTTAGTTGAAGTTTGGTGAGTTGTACGTTTAGTTGTTTTTATTTTTAGGGGATGTAGGATGAGTAGATAATGAGTTGTTGAGGAGTAGTAGTGGTGTTTTATTGAAAAATTTAATTCTTTTGGGTGTGCACGGCTCTCAAGAATTTATTCATGGCTACCTTATATGAGCGATAAGGGAGGAGGTTAGGTATGTGAGTTGATGACCACTATTTCCGCCAAAGCCTCAGGGATATACCTTTATCAGTAAATTTTTTTAAATGTAAGCCTTCGAAGGCCTTCACTCCGATAACCTTCGAATACTTCCAATATAAACGTAATATTTACGAAGGTTATTGGTACCGAAAACCTTCATTTTTATTAATAAAACATAATACTCTAGAGGTTATTGATATTGATAACCTTCAATAACCTTCATTTTATCATAATAAATGTAATATTTGCAAAAGTTATTGGTTCGATAACCTTCAATAACCTTTGAAAACAAAATTATTACAATAACTTCCGATATAAAAAATTTCCAGATGTTATATGAGTGATAAGGAAGCAGTCTTTTGATGTGAGCTAATGCGAAAGACGTATGTGACTTAGTACTCCAGTTTCCCTTTTTTCACCTGGTGTATAGCAAGGTCAGGGTCTCATGGTCCTTTTTATAATATTGGCAATGTGAAATTTTTACTTCTTTGGGTCAAGTCACTGACTGTAACATGGTTGGGCGGTAGATTGATCTTTAAGATTTTAATGTATTAGTTTTAGCTTTTCCTCTGATTTTGTAGATTATCTTCTGTGATTTCATGTTACTTGTAACGTGCGATTTATTGATAATAATAACTAAAAAAAAAAAAAAAAATTTTAATATTACAGAAATAAAATATATATTATTTTATAGCTAAGAACCAGATCTTTCAATCTGACTTCTAATTACGTAAAATTAATTTGAAATTAAAGACAAAATTAATTATTTTTAAAAATTTAAAAATAATTATTTAATAAATTTTTAATTGCACCAGCCAATCAGAATTGCACTATTATTTAGCCTTTACACCAGAATTTAGTCATTGTGTCAGATTGCATCGTGACTAAATTTTGGACTCAATTGACTAAATTATATCTAGCTATCAATTCGTATTGCGCCTATTATTCTTAAATGTGTTTATTAGAAAATATTTATTTTTTTTTCTTAGGTGNCACCTGGTGTATAGCAAGGTCAGGGTCTCATGGTCCTTTTTATAATATTGGCAATGTGAAATTTTTACTTCTTTGGGTCAAGTCACTGACTGTAACATGGTTGGGCGGTAGATTGATCTTTAAGATTTTAATGTATTAGTTTTAGCTTTTCCTCTGATTTTGTAGATTATCTTCTGTGATTTCATGTTACTTGTAACGTGCGATTTATTGATAATAATAACTAAAAAAAAAAAAAAAAATTTTAATATTACAGAAATAAAATATATATTATTTTATAGCTAAGAACCAGATCTTTCAATCTGACTTCTAATTACGTAAAATTAATTTGAAATTAAAGACAAAATTAATTATTTTTAAAAATTTAAAAATAATTATTTAATAAATTTTTAATTGCACCAGCCAATCAGAATTGCACTATTATTTAGCCTTTACACCAGAATTTAGTCATTGTGTCAGATTGCATCGTGACTAAATTTTGGACTCAATTGACTAAATTATATCTAGCTATCAATTCGTATTGCGCCTATTATTCTTAAATGTGTTTATTAGAAAATATTTATTTTTTTTTCTTAGGTGACTTTCCCATATATTTTAATCAAATCTATATGTTCGTTTCATAAAAAGAACTCATTTTTTCACTACTTTACAAATTTCTTTTTTTTGCTTGAAACTATTCATTGTACATTTGCTTGCATAATAAATTAACTTTACATACTTCTAAATTCAAATGGATTAGATGTGATAATGTACTGGCATTTCATTATCTGATGATATTTTAATTAATTCAATTTTATATTTGTATATGTAATATTATTAATCAAATCTATATGTTTGTTCTATAAAATAAACTTATTTTTTCATTACTTTATAAATTTCTTTTTTTTTATTTTAAATTATTTATTAGGCATTTGTTTACATTTGTATGATAAATTAATTTTATATACTTTTAAGTTCAAATGGATTAAATGCTCTGTATGATAGATGTACTGACATTTCTTATTATCAGATAATATTTTAACTAATTTTGTTTTATAATCACACTTTTTTTTCTATTGTGTATTTATAAAATTTTTCAATAATTAAAAAAAAAAATAAACAAAAATTATAAAATGTTTTTATTTATTTCGGTGCGCAAAGATGTTTCTGTTTTTTTTGTAATATTTTTTCCGCATAATCTATAATGAACAAAATTAAAATCATTTATTAACTTTATTAAAAATGAAACCTTTTAGTCAACAAAAAAAATATAGCAAATATCATCAAAATTAACATAGAAGTCACCTAATTTGCCAGTTTTAATGAGTGATTTTGATGGAACTTCTTCAGATTTTTTCTATAAAATAATATAATAATAAAATATGTACATTAGTATCAATCCATAAATAAAATTTGTAGATAATTTATTATTATTATTATTATTATTCAGTAAAATAAGTATCTATGTTCGCAAGAACATATGCATAATAAAATGTCCTGCGAGACAGCGTTGTCGTGCTTAGATATCATCACACGAGTGGCGCTATCAAAATTATTATATCACATATTGATCCCTACGAGTGAGGTAGTGGTAATTTATTTCTACGCATCGCAAAATACGAGATCTCAGTGAAACTATGTTGCATACGGTAATATTTAGGTGTTGTATGCGACCCCTTACATCATTATTGCAGGATAAGTATGTTTGTATATGAAATAAAAACTTAACTTTTTTTGTTTCTTTTAGTAAAGTCAAATAAACTTGACTTCGCTTTCTAAATTTTTTTCCAACCACATTGTTAAGATTTGTTTTTTTTATTATTAACGGGTTGTTATTTATAAAATCCAAAAAATCTGTATAGTTTTTCTCATTTTTTCACCTGAAAATTTTAGTGGATAATGGGTTTTTGGTGGCATTTTTAATAGGTTTTGTAAAAAAAAAGAAAATTTGCTTGTACGTTTTATAAGAAATATTTTCGCGTGGTGTCAATCCAAATAGAAAGAGACAGTCTCGTGGTGTTAATCGAAATAGGAAGAAATTCTCGTGGTGTCAATCCAAATAGAAAGAGACAGTCTCGTGGTGTTAATCAAAATAGGAAGAAATTCTCGTGGTGTCAATCCAAATAGAAAGAGGGTGTTTGTTCCCATTTGGATTGACACCACGAAATATTTCTTCCTATTTGGATTAATTAATCAAGTTTTTATGGTCACTCTATTTATAATGTTTCACTATGAATTAATATTTAACGTAGTATAGATTTTCGTCCTAACGTTTTATCTGTTTTTGGAAAGTCACGATGTATCGCAAATATAATAAATACAATGTGAGTGGTGAATCTTACGAAAAAGTTCTTGAAAAGGATATTTAAAAAATTTGTCACTATACTCTTTTTGATAAGAAAATCTTGCCGAAAACGATCAAAAGTATAGGTGGATTTTTATATCTTCGATATCTACTCGAATACGATTACGATTACGATTATAACGTCCCACCCGCCCTCCTTGGATTAGCGATTCTTTAAATACAAAAAAAATATGTGATACAAAAATTATTTATTTGTGAAATACTTGAAATCCCAAAGGGTAAGCCTCATGTACCTGTTAAACTAGTATTCTGTTGTGAAAAAGCTGTAACGGTCAGACATCAGAGTGATTAGTTAAAGTTAAAGTTTTTGTATGACCTGAAAATACATTTTTTCATCACAATCAAAGTCATCAAAAGCTAAAACCCGACCTTCTACTTCTAATAAAACATGTAGATTAATAGATTTTCTATCTAAAAATCTGAAATTTTTTTTCCACTATACTTTTATGTCCCTTTGTTAACACATAAGTATTACTCCTTATTTAATATTTAAGTTCCAAATTCTCGTGCAATTCGAAAGTTTAATGAAAGCGAGACATCTAACTATGTAAATAATTAGCTCCTTTTTTGATTTTAATAGCATCGTTATATGGGTTAGATTATTATTTTTTTTTATAAAAAAAGCATTTATTGTTTGTTATTACAAACGTATTGTTAACTTTATATATTTGAATATCCTGTGCTGAAATTAAAGGTGAAAGAAAAGAAGTTCTTAATATTATTTATAATTTTAGTTCAAACTTTTACAATTGTATATTTAAACACTGTATATAAGTTAATAAAGACTTTCAAATACATGCTTTTATAAAAAAAATATGATTTAATATTTGTTTATTTTTTCGATGACTATTCCATTCTGACTAAATCTTCAATAACTTTATTTATTTGTTCGTCAATAGGGGGTTTTGTTGAATCAAATTAGTAGGTTTAACCAGATGGTTTTGTGGCTCTACGTTGTTTTTTGTATCTTCCAATACAAAACTATCTTGCGGAGTTGGCATCATTAATTTTGGATTTTTTATTTATTTATGGAACTTCCACTTTTTTCTATAGAAATTAAAAGATTTTCTCCACTACTTATCATCGAATAATCAATTTCTAATTGCATATAAATCGTAGATAATGGAATGGAATAGAATGTAATAAATAGAATAAAATGATATAATAAAAGAAAAATAAACAATGTAAAGATCTTGAAATATAATAGTGTAGTCAATGTAAAGTGGAATTTTATGTATAAAATACCATCGGAAAAGTAATTTTTAAGACAAAATAATCCATCGGGAGTAAAATTTTTATATATTATAATTACCTATATCTGTAAACGTCACACCATTAAAAGTTTATCTACCAAACTTCATATTGCATCTTTCGTTGATAAACAGCTCTTTCTCCATTTAATCCGCAAGTATCATCAAGATATTTCGAACATTAAAAATCTACTACCTCTTGCATCTCACCTTGTACTGCTTTAAATTATAATTTCAAATTATTAATGTATACGACAGTTATATTTTTGGTAAACTCTGATCTCAAGATTCTCATTTAATAGTGAAGTTATAGATTTTATACTAATTTGCGTATAATTTCAAATAAAAGCTATCTGTATAACGTTACATCGAGTATGTTTCGTGGTGGTTACTAGAAAATCAAAATACTCGCTAGTTTTTTTATTTAAAAAAAAGAGATAAATGTCATTACATTATTTGTTTATTCAAACTTCATATTGCATCTTTCGTTGATAAACAGCTCTTTCTCCATTTAATCCGCAAGTATCATCGAGATATTTCGAACAATAAAAATCTACTCCCTCTTTCATCTCACCTTGTACTGCTTTAAATTATAATTTCAAATTATTAATGTATACGACAGTTATATTTTTGGTAAACTCTGATCTCAAGATTCTCATTTAATAGTGAAGTTATAGATTTTATACAAATTTGCGTATAATTTCAAATAAAAGATATCTGTATAACGTTACATCGATTATGTTTCGTGGTGGTTACTAGAAAATCAAAATACTCGCTAGTTTTTTTATTTAAAAAAAAAAGATAAATGTCATTACATTATTTGTTTATTACGTAATAAAGAAATCAATTTACTCTATATAGTATAAAAAAAAACACGTTAGACAAACGATTTTTTTTATAAATACAATACTCAGAGCGAAGCGATCACGGCACAGTAAGGAGCGTCTACTAAAAAGAAAATGTAAAACGCTTCCGAACCCGTGAAACTATAAATTGCCTGTTATATCTACTTTTTCGCTCAAAAGGTACAGTCTAATAAAAGGGCAAGCTGCGTCGCAAGAGTTGTTTTTTTATAGTGCTAAATAAGGTATTATTTATATTATTTATTTTATTTTTTTTTGTATTGTAATTTTTAATTTGATTAAATAACTTCACGTTTTACTAAATTTCTATAGTAGTTCTTTTAGAATTCATCATCCAATTGTATGTGAAATTCATTGATTAATCGAACTTATTATATTTTTATGCATGCAATGACAAAAAAAAAAAAACGGTTTACAATCTGTAAATATAATTAATATTATTCAATCTTACATAATTGCATGAATGATTCACTGGTTACAGAATTTTGATATTTTCTTTTGGTTATGAAAAATTATCCCAGTAAAATATTTTATTATCTAGATAATAATATACAGGAAGAGATCAAAGTGAATAATTTTTATAATCAACAAATAAAATGAAGAATATAAGAAAAAAAAAAAATAGCGAAATTTGGAAATCTATAAAATGAAAATTTTGTAGCTAATTTCTAGAATTGTTACATATCAAATAATTATTTTAAAGTTTTTAACCAAAGGTAATTTGAGAACCACCACCACCGGGAGGTTTCGTGACACGACTTGAAGGCCTGAAAGATGAACGTGCACCTGGTTGATTTGAATCTCCTGATTCATCTACCATTTGAATTTGTGATGCATTGGAGTTCGGATTCATCTTCTTTTGAGAGCGTTGTTCCTGAAATCCCGTTTCTTGATCATCACCAATAGTAAATTGAGATTGATTCTTGTTTGAATGATATCTACTATTACGATTAGAAGCAGTATCATCTGAACCATCAAAAATAGATGATTTTCCTCCTGTACCACCAGGTTGATTAACTCTACTACTTGTATGAACATTTCGACGACCTGCTGGTGGTTGTTGTTGTTGTTGATTAATATTCATACGTGAAACTCCAGCAGCCAATTCGGCTCGACCGTAAGGATTAAGTTGGGCGGAAGAAATATCTTTTAATGCATCTACCTGCCTTTCAGAAATGATAGGCCAAGAATTTTTATCGGATATTAATTTGAGTTGTTTTAATGCTGAAGCTTGATCCCAATAAACCCGAATAGAACAAATTCTATCGTTCTCAAATGTAGCAATGGTTACTATTGGTAAAACAATATTAACATCAATCAAATGTCTACTATCAACTCCTGGTACAATCCAACTTCCTTCACCACTAACAAAGTTGATTTTTGTATCCGATTCTTCGACAATAGAGTTTTGACCGACAGTTTTGTGTATGATGTTTTCTTTTATTTTAAGTACGCGAGAATCGTAAGCTGTCGCAAGGAACTGCCTGACAGCGTCATAACCTCTTGCACCAGAAGCCGTAGGAATGAAAACTACTGTTGCGTTATCAGTAAAATAGTCACCGTCATGGTGGCGTTTATATTCTTCCCAAACTTGTTCAATACTCATTTTCGAGAAAAAAATTTTAAAAAAGAATAAAAAAAAGGTTTTCGAGAAAAAAAAATTTAATTTTAATGTGCAAAGAAAAAAAATTGAAAAACTCTTGGGAAAATTTATTTATTTTTATTTTATTTATTTATTTACTTCATTACATCTTAATATTGTATTGGCGAATGACCATTTACACAAGGCTAAAAAATCTGCATATCAGATATTTTTTTTTAATGCAAATATATCTTTTACAAATTAATATAAATTATAGTAGTACAAATCACGAAAAATACATATGCTTAAGAAAGATCAAATCCTACATCTGCATTGATAGCGTACATCAATTTTCTAAATAAAAAAATAAGTAAAAATAAGTAAAAATAAGTAAAAATAAGTAAAATAAATAAAATGAATGAAATCACTATTATTAAAAAGAACATACTCTCTCAAGGTATTTTCGTCCGGATACGCAGGTAATTTTAGTAAGTTAACACAAGTACTTGAAGAAGGTAATCTAATTCCCGAGCCAGCCCTTCGTATGCTGAATTTAGGGTTAAGTTCTTTGAAACCAAATAGAGGAGGTCGAGAACAAGAAGTAACGAATTTTATTAAATTTCGCTTTTCTTCTTCAGAAAATTCTGACACAACTTTCCAAAAACTTTGTATAACGGGATCATCATCTTTATAATCAGAATATACAGTATTTTGTCGTAAGTCTTCAAAATCGATTGGAATGTATGCTCCTCCAACAAGAATTTGTAACTCTTGCTATTTTTTTTTTTTAAAAAAAAGAATATATATATAATAATCATAATAATAAAATAAATAGAATAAGATAAAAAATGAAATTTTTTATACAAAAAAAAAAAAATAATAATAAATTCCAATTTTATTAATGTCCAAACCTGATTAAACATTTTTAGCCATTTTGAATTTATTAAATCAGATAAACCACGGAAAAATGCTTTGCATTGTTTTTCTATTTGAATATTTAACCTGTAATTGGTCACCAGATAAATGTATTGAAGACGGTTATACTGATCGACTGGTATATCACTGCCTCCAGGTTTAAGTTCAATGGTTCGAGATTCTCCAAATTCTATTCATATACATATATATATATATTATAAAGAAAAAGATATTATTTTTAAATTTTTTGATTTTATTGGAGGATAAGATTAGATAAAATTATGCCATACCATTATCAACCGCGGTAAANTGTATGCTCCTCCAACAAGAATTTGTAACTCTTGCTATTTTTTTTTTTTAAAAAAAAGAATATATATATAATAATCATAATAATAAAATAAATAGAATAAGATAAAAAATGAAATTTTTTATACAAAAAAAAAAAAATAATAATAAATTCCAATTTTATTAATGTCCAAACCTGATTAAACATTTTTAGCCATTTTGAATTTATTAAATCAGATAAACCACGGAAAAATGCTTTGCATTGTTTTTCTATTTGAATATTTAACCTGTAATTGGTCACCAGATAAATGTATTGAAGACGGTTATACTGATCGACTGGTATATCACTGCCTCCAGGTTTAAGTTCAATGGTTCGAGATTCTCCAAATTCTATTCATATACATATATATATATATTATAAAGAAAAAGATATTATTTTTAAATTTTTTGATTTTATTGGAGGATAAGATTAGATAAAATTATGCCATACCATTATCAACCGCGGTAAAGTTTAATGAAAAATCTGATTCAACATTTCCTTGATAATTTTTCAAAATAATTAAACCTTGATACAATCCCGGATCAAGTGATGGTAAATCATCCACTAAAATGGTAATAAATGAAATGATAATAATGAATGTTAGAGCGAATAAATATTTAATTATGATCAAAAATATTTATTTTATTTTGTTTTTATGGAAATACTGACAATAAGACGTTCTTCCGAGCCATTTGGTAAGGAAAAATCCAGCGAAGGCAGCATCTATCAAAATTCCTTCATATAAGGCCTTGCCTAATATGCGACCGATGAACTCATAATAACCTAATTGCGTTTCTAGTTGAAAAAAAAAAATAAAAAATAAAAAAAATTTTAAAGAATTTTCAAAAAGGTTGAAAAAGTTGTGGTTCATATAATAATAATAAAAAAGATTACCTTGATGTGCATATTCGTGTGGGTTCGGATATAAAAGTTGTTTGTCTGTACTAAGGAATAGCCCATAATTTGTATCAAAAGCTATACGCGTCAAACTATTATATATATATATTTAATTGGATTTAATTGGATTTTAATCATATTTTCGGAAAATTAAAATTGAATATTTTTCGTGTAATTGAAACTCACGAAGTCAAAAATTCCTTGAATAATCCTCCACCGTCAATTCCAGCCTCCGGAATTCCAAATTCATCAATAAATTGAATGGCTACAGAATTTTTCAATCCTTTCCCAGCGGAATTAAGATACGCAAATCCATCTTCAAATATATTATTTCGACGAATAGTTACCCGCCTTCGAGGTTCAAAGAAACCATCATGAATTCTAAATATGATAATTTAATAATAGTAAAATAATTTAATAATCGTAAATAGTAATAAAATAATAGAAATGATAAAGTAATAAAAAATTAACTATTTACCGCTCACGATCATTACGAACAAAATTTCTAAAAATTTTTACTCGTTCATCAAAAGGTATTACGAAAGGAATATTATAAAGAATTCCGAGTCGCGGACTAATAGAAATCAGTTGACGTTTATCAATATTAACTCCATCTTGATTCTTTTCTAGTTCTAAATCTTCAGCTACCACGGTTTTTGCAAAAGTAGCCATTTCAGATTCAGAAATCATTAACCAATGATCTGGTGCAGTGAATCGACGACGAGAACTTTTTGTTTAAAAAAAAAAAAGGGGGAAAAGGGAAAATTAATAATCTATTTTAAAAACTCTCATTATTGAAACCATTAAGTGATGAAATGTTTGAAATACATACTCTCTTGCATGAATTTGTCGTAATAATTTAGTAGCAATCTCTCTTAAATAAATAAATGAAATACAACCACCGTGAATAGTACTATCCATTTTAAATAAAGGACTGTTCCAATATAAAGTAAATCCAACATTCTACATAAAATAGATAAAATATGATCTATGTCTAGTCAAATATTTTATTTAATTACAAGGTCACGCAATTCAAGTGATCATAAATAATACCTTTAAACTAATAGACATCTCAATTATTTCTGATAACTTAAGAGGGTTTTGATTTTCATTAAAGAATTCATCATCACCCATTGTAACTAAAATTCTAGAAAACAATTCACAAAGTAAAATAAATAATCCCCATTGCTCTGAAAATGAAGGTTCTATAAAAAAATTTTAAACCAATTAATTTAGTCATCTTTCAGATATAATAAATTGAATAATATTAAATATTTAAATACCTGAGAAATAATTAATAGGTAAAGATTGACTGACTGGCAATAACCTTGCTAAATCAGAATTTTTGAATGCTTCCCATAATAAACGAATTGATGAAATATTCTCAGACATAGATAACGTTCCGTTTATTATACTATGTAATAAGTCAGCCTTCCTTGAGGACCAACGATTTATCAAAATCATTAAAAAGTTGGAAATTTTAAGAAGTGCCTTATAATCAGCACATTTTGAAAATGCGAACACGGAAATTAAATGCTGAGAATCAAAGAGATAAGAAATTCCCTTTAAGATTCCTGGATCAATTTTAGGAGATGATGATGTTGTTTCTTGGACTATTACTTCATCATCAGAATCATCATCACTATTTACTATTATAAAATATTAATTATTAATAAACAATAATAATAAACAATAATAATAATCAATAATAATAATAATAATAATAATAATAATAATAATAATAATAATAACATAATTTATAAATTATTTATAAATAATTTATAAATAATTTAAAATTGTGTACTTTACCAATAATATCTGTTTCTGGTTTATCTATAAGTAATCGAGTTGGAATTAATAACAATAAATTTTGAATAACCTTCAAATATGCCAACTATAATTTCATTTTTCATTCAGAAATATATTATGAGAAGATATTAATGAAATTTATTAATAAACTTAAAGATTTGCTGCGGTTATTTCGATAACACGTACCATGACATCTTTGTTCATCTTTTTAATCGTTCGATGTGCAAACACCAACAAATTACTTAATAGAACACTTCCTTGTTCTAAATTCCAATTATTTCCATTCATTTCTGATAACATAACTATAAGGTTATGTAATGGCATTCTAGATGACAATATGGATAAAGCTTCTATGTTGATCCGATGTGATAATAAAGGGATGGTAAAAATATCTGTAATGAACTTTCTCAAGGACAATTTATAGGTTTCATCTTCGGGATTAAAAATTCGAAATGAGTAGAGCCCAAGATTTACAATTGGCATAATGGCCGAATCATTTTTATCTTCAATGTTCTATTTGCAACATTAAATAAATTCAAATAAATAAAATAAATTAAATTAAAATAAAATTAAATTAAAATAAAATATAATTTCAAATAAATAAAATATAAAATATCCTACCAAATTTAATAGGTATTTTCTTAATTCAAAATATAAATCATGTTTGACAAGATATTCAAGAAGATCTTGAGAAATTTCTCTATAAATTATTAAAATAATGAAAAAATATCCAATGTTAAAATGAAATCAATTAAATGTGAAAAATGAAAACAATCAAATGTTAAATTAAACATTTAAAAATTTGAGGATCAAACTATACCCTATACGGACCTGCCACCGTAAGTCGGTTTTGCTCGTTCATGCTTTTCCAAATCTACAGCCAATAATAATGTCTTCAAATAATGAATTGTATAATTATTATTATCAATTCTAAAAATAATCAGAAACAGTATATTAACACCAAAAAACTATGTTAATAAATCATTTTGCTAACGTTGCGAAAGATGGAAACTTATTACACTTATTACATCGATTGCGATCCGACACTTTGGAGAAAGATTAATAAAATCTTTTTTAATTGTAAAGTCCATGTAGCTCGCAATTCATCATAAGAAAATGGAATAAATATCATCTCGGAATCTAGAAAATCGTTATAATAAATTTAATAAAGATTTTTTGACTTTGTTCAAATTTCTAATGAAATATATGAAATCAAAATTCTTTACTTAGGTTATTCTTCCATAAAATTTCACACAAACAATATTCTCTACGATTATCATAAATAGGACGATAGAAAAAAAGAAAGC
Source organism: Diversispora epigaea (assembly GCA_003547095.1). NCBI lineage: Eukaryota > Fungi > Glomeromycota > Glomeromycetes > Diversisporales > Diversisporaceae > Diversispora > Diversispora epigaea. The sequence goes on from PQFF01000342.1 coordinate 106,429, forward strand.
TACGAGCCATGTTGACCAATGTTTTTGCCGCGTAGTACATAGAATTGTCTAGATTAAAGATAATTTCAACTTGTTGATCCCATAGTGCTCGTTCTTGATTACGATTCCTTCCAGCAACAGTTCTACCACGATAAAAAGCCTATATTTAAGGGGAAAAATTAATATTGTAAAAACCAATTCTAATTGACAAAAACAATAATAACCTGAATTTTTGTAGCAGATTTTTGTCTCTGACGTTCGAGACTCCTGTCATTTCGTAATTCTTGCGTTTTTTTGATTAGAGACCCTAAATCTTCTTGCTTTCTTTGACCTCCAAGATTGATATTTCGTCGTGGTCTATAATTCCCTTCAAAAGAATTAAAAGAATTGATCATGGTGGCAAATTAATAATGATCTCAGAATTGTTACTCAGTATTATTTTAAATCAAAAGGTTACTGCACAAATTTATCCGGAATATCTGCTGATTCTGCAGATCTTTACTGCGATATTATTATTATATTAAAATTTCTTTTTTTAATCGTCATACCTAGTCAAAAACACCTTTTTCAACTATCATTTCCGAACTATTTATATTATTTATTTTATTTATTTTATTTATTCAACCAAAAATATCCATAAATTATATAAGTTATATAAATTATATATATATAGAAACTAATGAATTTCAACAAACAAATAAATAGTTTTATTATTTCTGCATGTAATTATTTCGATAATTTTAAAAAAATTACTATAAGTTTGAAGTTTGATCTTTGTCTTGAGAATTTTCTCCAATTGAAATCTTTCTTTTTTTTTTTTATTTTTATACGGTTAAAAGCTAAATATTTCGCTTTTATACAGTTCCTCTTATAATCACAAAGTGCTTGGTCCCTATATATAAGAGACCATACTAAAATCTCCCCGCTATAAGAACTCCTCCCTTTAGTTACACCATTTGTTGGTCCCGAGGGGTGTGCCTATAAGGGGGGGGGGTCGACTGTAATTGATTTCTTGTATGTCTTGAGAATTTTTACTTCTGATATTATTGATATTTATTTGAACATCTCTTTTACGATTTGCTTTCGAGATTTGAATTTATTTTTCAATACCTTGTATGGTGTTCACGAAAATCGAAAGTTATATGCAATCCTTAACGATAGCGTCAATCGAATTATTAGAAAAATTATCTAGACGTTTTATTTTTCATTGTTGTTCGCACATTTATTATAGTTAGCGTGCTCCGGAATATCGGAATGATATCTAACGATGAAATGTACCTTGCAAAATGATGGCGTCAATTGAATCCTTAGAAAAAGAATTTTTTTTTTTTGAGCATGGAATTTTCCTCACGCTTCATAACGATTCTTTAGGTTTTAAATATGTGACTTTCATAACATTCTTTAGCGTGGGAATTGCAAAATTATTTTAATGGAACTATTTTTATGTAATCGCGATGAAATTATTTCGTTGTTTTTCTTTTGAGCATGTGAGACTATCACGGCCATTGTTAGATTTTTTTGAACACAGGACTTTCTTCGTGTTCCTGAAAGATAACAGTGGAATGATGATTTTTTTAACGGCTTAAGGAATTTCCTCTTTATTCATAAACGATAACCACAAAAATTACATTGTAAATATAAAGGAATAAAAAATAAAATCTATCACCCGACTCGCCGTCACCTGAAGGGAAACCATTCAAGGACTATGTGTCGCAATCCCACTTCCGTTGGTGGAATAATGATGTAAAGCTATAAAAGTAAATGTGTTATTAAACAAGTTTGTGTTTTGAATCAATAAAGAAATCGAAATAAAACTTTCACCACAGATAACGAGTTCTATTTTCAAGAATGCCTCTCAACAAATCAATATTTCTAATTAAAAGATCAAAAATGAAATAAGTCCTTGCTTAACTTTTACCCACCCCCCTTACCTTTAAAACCGTAAAATAAAAGACAAAAATGTTAATATAAAAAATAGTAATTGATAATAGCAATTAATCATTAAGGGAAAACCCCCTTACTAAATTGAATAAAAAGCGGAAGAAGGGTGTAAAAATAAGAATATAAAAAATAAGAATGAAAGAATATAAAAATTAGTAATAAAGCGATAAGCATAATAGAAGGCTAAGACGAATAACATTTAATTACGATTTTGGTAAACGAAATTGAATTTACTATCCCATTAATTTGTTTCTTCTTGATAAAGTATCGTAAATATTTATCCTTTTCAACTTTGTACTTTTATAAAATGGGACCCCGGATATGGGAAGCCATTAGCATTTTGGGTCAGAAGAATCATTTTTATTCATACCTAAGTAAAGTTATAATGTTTACTAAATAAAGTTGTAGGCTTCATTTCTGGCTACAATTCCGTATAAGATAGGTATCGATTTTTGAAATTACAATTAAGAACTAAAATTAAAAAATTCATCTGCTATTACTAGGGGAATATAATAAAAAGTCATTGTGTCCCAATTTGTGTTAGAATTTAATAATATATTTTTTAAAAAAAATCACCTTTCGTAAACTGCTGATTATTGACCGATATATATTTTTAAGTATAAAATATTAAATTTTATTGCTATATATTCTTTCCAAATACGGTATACTGAAATAATTACAAATAAAAAAATGTAATAACGTTATATTTTTATTCCAATTCACATATTTTTCCAAATATGGTATAGTTAAAATAATTTAAAGTAATCGCTTATGATTAAAAAGGTATATTTTTCCACCTTAAGTTTGGAAGAACAAGTCAAACATCAATTGTTATACCCGTTTTATAGATTATTTAAAAAATAATTTCGATAATATTGATTGGGATTATAAATTATATTATTTATGTTAAAAGCCTGTCCTGTGATTTGTTAAAGTAAGATCGAATTACTGTATTAAGGTATTTAAGATTCAAATATTATAATGTGCAATGATTGATAAGATTGATAATCCATTATATGCATCTCAAATTGCTCTTTAATTATTAACATTTTATATTTTTAGTATACTGAATTATACTTTTCTGGATTATACACTCTGAGTACATTCATTTCGAGTACATTCTCGTTGTCTTCATTTGTGACGAAAGAAAATGGCGTACTCAAGTCTCTTTCGTTCGGAAGAGATGTCTCTCATCCAACTTTATATACCTCAAGAAACTGCTCCATATACTGTGGCAGAATTAGGAGAGTTGGGTTTGATTCAATTTAGAGATGTACGTTTTTCTTGATTGATTACTATACCATATTTTTTCTTATTAAAAAATTTTTAATAATAATATAATTTATCTTGCTTTCCTAATTTTCCTAATTGTATAGCTGAATCCTGATGTCAATGCCTTTCAACGTGCTTATGTCAAAGAAATTAGACGTCTCGATGAAATGGAAAGACGTTTGCGTAAGTTTCGAACTGTTTTAATGAGTTTTTTTTTTTTTTTTTAAAAAAAAAAAGGGTAGTTGAAGAATGGTGCTTCGTACACATATATTAATAATTATTAAATTCCAGGTTTTTTTGCTGCTCAAATGCCAAAATCCGATATTGAAATTGTTGGAGATGCAACAGGTGCTCGGGCAAGAAGTGCTACAGAAATTGATGAACTTGAAGAAAAGATTAAAGAACATGAGCGACATATTACACAGATGAATGATTCTTATGAAGAATTACAAAAACGATATTTGGAATTGACTGAAGCGAGACATGTATTACAAGAAACAGCCGAATTCTTTGAAGAAGTAATAACGATTATACAATATAATATTTTATTATAATATTTATTTACAATATTTATTATAATTTTTATAATTTCCACACGTAATAATTTTTTCTTCTTACTACTTTTTAGGCAGTATCTCGTCAAGATAATATACGTAATTCTTTTGATGAACCCACGGCTCCTTTGTTGGAACATCAAGATNTTTTTTTTTTTTTTTTTAAAAAAAAAAAGGGTAGTTGAAGAATGGTGCTTCGTACACATATATTAATAATTATTAAATTCCAGGTTTTTTTGCTGCTCAAATGCCAAAATCCGATATTGAAATTGTTGGAGATGCAACAGGTGCTCGGGCAAGAAGTGCTACAGAAATTGATGAACTTGAAGAAAAGATTAAAGAACATGAGCGACATATTACACAGATGAATGATTCTTATGAAGAATTACAAAAACGATATTTGGAATTGACTGAAGCGAGACATGTATTACAAGAAACAGCCGAATTCTTTGAAGAAGTAATAACGATTATACAATATAATATTTTATTATAATATTTATTTACAATATTTATTATAATTTTTATAATTTCCACACGTAATAATTTTTTCTTCTTACTACTTTTTAGGCAGTATCTCGTCAAGATAATATACGTAATTCTTTTGATGAACCCACGGCTCCTTTGTTGGAACATCAAGATCTTGAACAAGGAGAACCAATTGCATTTAGCAATCTTAATCTTGGGTTAGTTCAATAATAATAATAATTCATAATAATAATAATAATAATTCATAATAATAATAATTCATAATAATAATAATAATAATAATAATTCATAATAATAATGATAATAATAATTAATTAATAATATAAATATAAATATTCTTAAAATATCAATCTTAGATTTGTGACCGGAGTTATTTCCCGAGCAAAAATGCAAACCTTTGAGCGTATTCTATGGCGAGCATTACGTGGAAATTTATATTTAAAGTATGCGGAAATTGATGAACCAATAACTGATCCGGAAACAGATGAAGTTCTTGAAAAAAATGTGTTTATTATATTTGCTCATGGTCGAGAACTTATAAACAAGATTAGAAAAATTTCAGAATCTTTAGGTGCCACACTTTATAAAGTAGATGATAATCCTGATCAAAGAAAAAAAAGTTTAAAGGAGATTACTGATCAAATAGAAGATCATAATTCGGTATTGACGAATACCAAAAATGCCAGGAAATCGGAATTAGTTAACATTGCGGAAGATTTATTGGTTTGGATGACTATTGTAAAGAAAGAAAAAGCTATTTATCATAATATGAATTTATTTATTTATGATTCGAATCGAAAGTGTTTAATTGCAGAGGGTTGGTGTCCTACCAATGACCTTGACCAAATTCGTCAAACTCTTAAAGCTGCAACCGTAAGTAGAAATAGTAGAAATAAAGAATTAATAATAATTAATTTATTTTATTAATAGAATAACCTGATAATAATAATTTATTCTATTATTAGGATATGTTAGGTTCAACAGTTCCATCAATTTTGAATGAACTTCCTACAACAAAGGAACCACCAACTTTCCAACGAACAAATAAATTTACTGTCGGATTTCAAGAAATAGTCGATGCATACGGAGTTGCTAGATATCGAGAAGTCAATCCGGGATTATTTACCATAATCACATTTCCATTTTTATTTGCTGTGATGTTTGGAGATTGTGGTCATGGAGTTTTGGTTTTCCTTGCAGCCTTGTACTTTATTATTCGTGAAAAATCCTTGGATAAACCAGGGAAAGATGAGGTAATTATATGTTTCTTTTTTTTTTTTTTTTT
>PQFF01000342.1:112177-142095 GCA_003547095.1 Diversispora epigaea
TTGTTTTTTTTTTTTTTTTTTTTTTTTTTTTTTTTCTCTTGTGTGTAATTATTTGAATTATTTAATTAAATTTAAATTGCCTTAAATTGAAATAAATTTAGATTTTAGAAATGTTCTTCGGTGGACGATATATAATTTTATTGATGGGTTTATTCTCTATATATACCGGATTAATTTACAACGATATGTTTTCTAGAACACTTATATTGTTTCCATCAGGATTCGTATGGCCCCTTAATCAGACAGGACAAATTGAAGCACGACAAGTTGGAGTTTATCATTTCGGTATCGATCCGGTTAGTACTTAATAAGAATATTATTATTATTGTTGTTGTTGTTGTTATCATTATTATTGTTATCATTGTCATTATTGTTATTATTATATTAACAAAATTATTTCTTTATTCAGGCATGGCACGGTACCGATAATTATTTATTATTTACTAATTCTTATAAGATGAAAATGTCCATAATTTTGGGTGTCATTCAGGTATAATAATAATAATAATTTTAAAATATTTTCAATTAATTAATTAATTAATTAATTTAATCTTTCTTTCTTTCAAATTAATAATATCTTTTTATTATTATTATTATTATTTTTTCAGATGAGTTTTGGTATAATTCTCACAATTTATAATTATACCTATTTTAAAAAAAGAATAAGCATTTATACAGAATTTATCCCTCAAATGTTATTCATGCAATGTATATTTGGATATTTGGTTTTTACAATAATTTATAAATGGTCAATTGATTGGTATGAAAAAGATTCAGAAGGGAATGCAATTCATAATAGTCCACCGGGATTATTAAATATGTTGATTTATATGTTTTTACAACCTGGAACTGTTGCTGAAAGTGATAAATTATATTCGGGACAGGTAATTATTATTATTTATTCTTATTTCTAAATCTTATTTCTAATCTTATTATTATTATCATCATTTATTTCTTATTTCTTTCCAAATCAATTATATAAATTGAATATTAACAATTCTTTTAATAAATTATAAATTAGGGAATTGTACAAGCAACTCTTCTCATAATTTCTTTGATTTGTGTTCCATGGATGTTATTCGTAAAACCATTTATTTTAAGACGAGAATATAAAAAAATTCGTACACAAGGATATCATAATCCACAAACCGATGCCACACGTATTTCAACTGATGAAGATAATGAATATGGTGGAGCAGTTGTCGCGGAAGAAATGCTTGAAATCGAAGAATTTGATTTTGGTGAAATTATGGTACATCAAGTTATACATACTATAGAATTTTGTTTGGGTTGTATTTCAAATACTGCAAGTTACCTTCGATTATGGGCGTTAAGTTTAGCTCATGCTCGTAAGTTATTTATTTATCTATTATTATTACTATTGTTGTTGGTTTTATTGAAGATTTTAATTAAGTTTAATTAAATAAGTTTAAATAAGTTTAAATAAGTTTAATTAATATCATACTTTAAATTTTTAGAGTTATCGGTAGTATTATGGGACATGACACTTAAACCAACGCTTGATATGAAAGGAATATTTGGAATTATTGCCTTCATTATAGCACTTACCTTGTGGTTTTGTTTGACGATTGGAATTTTATTATTAATGGAAGGCTTATCAGCATTTTTGCACGCGTTACGTTTGCATTGGTACGTTTTTCTAATAATCGTATTGTATACTGAATGTATAACGAATGTATAACGAATGAATAGCGTAATGAATTTTTTTTATTAATCTTTTTATGATAATGATTAATAGGGTCGAATTTAACAACAAATTTTATGAGGGTACTGGTAGAAAATTTGAGCCATTTTCATTTGAAAAATTATTGAAAGAAGAATAAATTAAAATTTATCCGTGAAATTTTATTTCTCTTCTCTTTTTTTTTTTTGTGATTGAATCATTTGAATCATTTATATCATTAAGTCATTAAGTCATCATTTAAAGGAACAGGAATCAAAAAAATTTAGATAAGGGTAGAAGAGGTTAAACAATTGTATTTTTTATTTATCTAAGAATTGTATTTTTATGTAACGAGAATATGTTTTATGAAAGAATAATAATAACAACATTCTTTAGAATCACAAATTGTATAGAATACATATCATTTTTGTCATTGTCACTTCTGTCATTTTTATCATTTTATACAATCTTTGAAAATTAAAACAGTCAATAATTAACATGCTTAACAATCATTTCTTTATTAGAGTTTATATACAATAAAGTTTTAAAATTATATAATTTCTATCAAAATAATCTGATCTGAATAATGAAACTTGTTGGAGCTTGATTCATAAAAGAACAAATAGTACTAATGATAATAAAAGTTCTAAAATTATATAATTTTCTATGAAATAATCAAAATGATCTGATCTCTGTTACTAATAATGTATATCAAGAATAATGAAATTTGATTCATAAAAGAATAAATAGAACTAATGATACTGAAAGTTCTAATTTTCTATGAAATAATCAAAATAATCTGATCTCTAATAATGTATATCAAGAATAATAAAATTTGATTCATAAAAGAATTAATAGAACTAATGATAATGAAAGTTCTAATTTTCTATGAAATAATCAAAATAATCTGATCTCTGTTACTAACAATGTATATTAAGAATAATGAAACTTAATTCATAAAAGAACAAATATCAAGAATAATGAAATTTAATTCATAAAAGAACGAATAGAACTAATGATAATGAAAGTTCTAATTTTCTATGAAATAATCAAAATAATCTGATCTCTGTTACTAATAATGTATCTCAAGAATAATGAAATTTGATTCATAAAAGAACAAATAGAACTAAATATAATGAAAGTTCTAATTTTCTATGAAATAATCAAAATAATCTGATCTCTGTTACTAACTAATAATGTATATTAAGAATAACGAAACTTGGTGGAACTTGATTCATAGAAGAACAAATAGAACTAATGATAATAAAAGTTCTAAAATTATATAATTTCTATAAAATAATCAAAATGATCTGATCTCTGTTACTAATAATTTATATCAAGAATGATGAAAATTGGTGGAACTTGATTAAAAGAACAAATAGAACAAATAAAGTTCTAAAATTATATAAAATAATTTGATCTGCTACAAGTAATATATACCAAGAATAATGAAACTTGATTCATAAAAGAACAAATAGAACTAATGATAATAAAAGTTTTAAAATTATACAAGTAATGTATACCAAGAATAACAAAATTTGGTGAGGTGGAACTTGATTCATAAAAGAACAAATAGAACAAATGATGATCTCAAAATACTGTATTATTAAATAAATAAAAAAAAACCAAAATTGTGTTGTTCGTGTGATTCACGAAAATGATGGATTTTTCTATCAAAAAATAATAGAAATAATGATAGTAATAATAATAAAAAGTTTTTTTTTAAAATGTTTTCTATAATAAAAAACACGAATGAAATAATAATAATAATAATAATAATAATAATAATAATAATAAAATCAACGATCTGCATCCAACAAATCATTAGTGTAATTGTCTTCAAAAATTGCAAATATTCCTTCACTATCATGAAAATTGTTGTGAACTATATTAATAAGGTACCACGTTTCAGCTATTTCTGAAATTAATTTACTACTTATAGAATCGGGTTCATAGATTTTTGCCCATTCATTCCATAACTCGAAAGCCTCATCCTAATATATATATATGTGTGTGTGTGTGTTTGTTTATTTAAAAGTTATTCGGAAATATTCAGAAATATCAATAAAATATCAAGAAATATCAAGAAATATATTAAGAAATGTTATTACCTTCCAGGCCATAAAGCTCACAGCTTCTACAATTGTCGGTTGGATTATTTCTTTTCCTGGAAATACTCCCCACGTGACCGCGTTGGGTCCTTCACTCTGAGTATTAGTTTTTAAATCTCCCTATCATAAAAAATCATTGGAATTATTGAAATCACCAAGGAAGAAGTAAAAAAAAAAGAATTGACTTTTTGGTTATAAAATGTTACCTGTTTATTTACTGCATAGAATGTTATGAGTGGATCACGTGCAATTCTTGGAATAAGTGTGTCAAGTTTATCAGGAGAAACAAAAATTTCCAAATATGACTAAATTTTTTTAATAAAAACAAAAAATTAAATTACTATTTCGTTTTATGTTCATTTTCAACGAAAATAATAATTTTTTCTATTTATTATTTGTTATTAGTATTATTGGTGAACTTTACCTTTTGATAAACGTAACCATTTTTAGGTCCCCATCCAAATACTTTATCATCACTGCGGGCACCATTTACTGCTGGTTGAGAATTAATTGTCAAATATCCCAATGAATTAATATGAGCCAAATGATCCTTAATAATTTCTGTTTCTTGAGCAAGTGTTTGATCCGACCAAGGAAGAGAATTAATTTCTCCATTACAGTATTGAACAAATAAGTCACAAATTTCGGTCAACTTATTAGGATATCCCCATAATCTATGAGCCTCTTTTATCTATTAAAAAAAAAAAAAAGTAAAATTGAAGTTGTAAGTATTTATTATGTCGTGAACTGTAAAATAATAATAATTATAATAATAATTATTATAATAATTTATTGTATATTTAATACGTACAGAATGCTTTAAGGATATTCCATAACCATCCAATTCACCGAATGCTATACATAATAAATATAAAATAAATATAAAATAAATATAAAATAAATTGCATAAGAAATTTATTCTTTCATTAAAAATTAAAAATGCATTATAAATTAAATTAAAAAAATTAAATTATTAATTAAACGAGAAATATTACCGGGACTCCGCGAGTCCCCCCATCTACCGTTTGGGAATTCATCCCATGCTTCCGTACGAGTAATATAACTTTTAGTACGATTTCTCCAAAATATGGGACGTACGTTCTCCATTTTACGTTTAACTGATAAAGACTATTATTTAAAAATAAAAATAAAAAAATAATAAATGTAATATTAGAATATTTGAATTTTTTTTATATAAAAAGATATTACAATAACATTATATAAGTCATTCTTACTGGACACCACGGCAAAGGCTTTGCATTTTCCACAGGTGCCACAAATTCCAATGCTTCCAAAATTAAACGGGTAGATCTTTCTAAATTCATGGTATAAAAATGAAATCCACTAATTCCATCCGCATACATTTTTTTAATCATTTTAACTGTTAATTGAATTCCATATTCTTTAACAGCCGAATCATCATGTTTAATAGGTTCCAAATCTTCTAAAACGTATTGAGGAACACTAGTATTTGATAAAGTTACTATTCTTTTAAAAGTTGTATAATTTTGAATTGGTAAAACCCCTGGAATAATAGGACACGTTATACCAATCGCTCGACATTTTTTAACCCATATCAAAAATAAATCCTCATCATAAAACAATTGAGTTACTATGAAATCTGCTCCTGCGTCTACTTTTTGTTTGAGACGTCTTAAATCATCATCTTTATCTGGATTATCGGCATGTCCTTCACAATAACCTGCCACACAGATGCCAAAATAATCACCGTATTCGGCACGAATGTAACGAACGAGATCGATAGCATTGGAGAATCCACCTTCGCATGCTTCCCAACGATCTGAACCCTTGGGCGGGTCTCCACGAAGTGCAAGAATGTTTTGACAACCACATTCTTTTGCATCCTAAATTTCCCATTATAAATATCGTCGAAATAAGTGATAATGAACGGTAATGAACGATAATTAACGATAATAAACGATAATGAACGATAATAAAACGGTAATAAAACGATAATACGACAATGAGCGATAATGAGCAATAATGAACGATTATGAATGATAGAGCATCACATATATTATATATATAAACAAACGCGTAAATTAAAAATTACCCTAAGAGCTTTATCAATCTTTTCTTTAGGCATATTTGTACAAGTCAAATGCATAACAGTTTCTAAACCATACACCGACTGCGCAGTAGCAGTAATTTCACTCGTTAATTGTGACGAAGTTCCTCCAGCATTCCAAGTAATATCAATAAATTCGGGACCAAGACGATACATTCTTTCCATACGATCATATAAATATTGAATACCCTAAATAAACGATCCATAGGTGAGTTATGTTCTTTAATCTTATATTTATACACTCACACGCATAAATATAAATATGTATTATATACCTGCTGAGTTTTAGGAGGAAAGTACTCAAAAGACCAAAAAGGTCTTCCTTCCTCATGCGCTTTTTGAATTTTGTATATTACTTTCATTTTTTTATTTTATAAATAAGATCTTTTACCGAACAATAATTAATTGGATGATTTAGATAAAAAAAAAAAAAAAAAAGGTTTTTATATACAAAAAGTGTGGGGTAAAAAGGTAAGATAAAAGTAGATAAAAGTAGATTGCATGCGCATAAAATTAAATAATCACAGATTGAAGATCATTATTGTTATACAAAATTTTATTTTGTGTTATAGTAATTGTTTAATTTAGAATGACATCATTATTATCAAATATGATTGGATCTCGAAAATTTTATAAACGTTTCGTTTTACTATTTTTTACTATTACTTGTTGTAAATTTGAAATTAGACTAGCCTGTTTTTGTTTATTCACAAAATGTGTTACTTATGTTAGGAGTTGAAGTTTTTATATTTGAAATTTATTCATGTCAATATTATAGTAGTTTATACATGTTATCAAAACTATTAAATTTAGTTAAACAATTAAAATTTTGAAACATTGGAATTGAGTCATATGAAAATTAACAATTATTTCAATTATTTGATGCAATTATATAAATCCAATTAAATTGAGTCTAAGGCTTGATAACATATGTAAAGTAACTCTATAAGAAATATACATATTTAAAAAATATTTAAAATATAATTAAAATATAATTAAAATATAATTAAATAAAATATAATTAAAATATANAAAAAAAAAAAAAAAAAAAAGGTTTTTATATACAAAAAGTGTGGGGTAAAAAGGTAAGATAAAAGTAGATAAAAGTAGATTGCATGCGCATAAAATTAAATAATCACAGATTGAAGATCATTATTGTTATACAAAATTTTATTTTGTGTTATAGTAATTGTTTAATTTAGAATGACATCATTATTATCAAATATGATTGGATCTCGAAAATTTTATAAACGTTTCGTTTTACTATTTTTTACTATTACTTGTTGTAAATTTGAAATTAGACTAGCCTGTTTTTGTTTATTCACAAAATGTGTTACTTATGTTAGGAGTTGAAGTTTTTATATTTGAAATTTATTCATGTCAATATTATAGTAGTTTATACATGTTATCAAAACTATTAAATTTAGTTAAACAATTAAAATTTTGAAACATTGGAATTGAGTCATATGAAAATTAACAATTATTTCAATTATTTGATGCAATTATATAAATCCAATTAAATTGAGTCTAAGGCTTGATAACATATGTAAAGTAACTCTATAAGAAATATACATATTTAAAAAATATTTAAAATATAATTAAAATATAATTAAAATATAATTAAATAAAATATAATTAAAATATATAATTAAATAAAATATAATTAAATAAAATATAATTAAAATATAATTAAATATAATTACTTCATCTCTTATATAATTACACCTGCATAAAATCAACACATATTAATAGTGCTCCTAAGGGGTCATGTCTGATTCAGGATCAGTTTAAAGTCACATTATTCTATAAACTCAGGAGTTAAAGTTATAATTTTTTAACTTAAAATTAGATTTGGTTATAAATATTAAAATATTTCAAAAACCAGTATTTTAACCATTTAAGACGTATTAAGGTAAATTGTTTCCCAAGTTGTTTTACATATATTTTATTATTATTATAATGGAGAATTTTTCATTAGTTACTGTGATATTTGATGCAAAAAATATATTTTATAATAATAATTATATAAATTAATTATTATATTTTCTTCAAAAAAAAATAAAATCAATAGATATATCATAATCCAAACACACCAAATCAAACAGTGTACCATAAATAATTTGTTTACAATTCTATATTATTTACAAATATCCTGTTATATAAAATATAAGTATATTAATTATATAAAATCCTAATATTAAACAAAATCTTTCAATATCTATAATTCATTTTGTTAGTAAACTTTTTTTCATATTGGCTAATTACAAAAGTCTTAAAATTGTAAATTAAATAATATTTTTGAAGCCAACTTCTAAGTAAAAATATTTAATACAAAATTTTACATATATTTGTTTTTTTTAAAAATATTTTATTAAGTAAATAAAAGTTTAAATATAATTAGATTTGTTATTTATTAGAAAATTTTGTTTGCAAAAGTTATAATTATTAAAAATTATTTATTAAAAAATTTTTTATAACAAAAATAAAATCTTAAATAATTTATAAATAAGTTAAACAATATTAAATTAGAAAATAAAATGAGAAAAATATTATTTTTGTAAATAAATTTTCAAATTTTAATTAAAAATAAATAACTTTTTAAAAAATTTATTATTATGATTAAACAAACTTTAATATAATATATTTATGAATTATTTGAAATCTTATAAAAGCTATTGAAATAATTTTGTTAACAAAGGTTCTTAAAAATTATTAAACCAATAGCCTTTGCAAATATTATGTTTTTTATAATAAAATGAAAGTTAATAAAGGTTATTGATATTAATAATCTTTGAAATATTATATTTTATTAATAAAAATAAAGGTTTTTGATATCAATAACTTTTATAAATATTATATTTATATTGAAGATATTTGAAGATAATTAAAATAAAATACTTTAAAAGTTTATATTTAAAAAAATTTACTGATATTAAATTAATAACTTTCACAAATCTTATATTTTTATAATAAAATAAAAGTTATCAATATTAATAACTTCTACAAATATATGATTTATTAATAAAAATAAAAATTTTTAATATTAATAATTTTTATAAATATTACATTTATACTGAAGGTATTTAAAAATTATTGAAGTAAAATATTTTAAAGATTTAAGTTTACATTATACATATTGTCAAAATTATTAAATTAAGTTTGATATAATTAAAATTAAAAAAAATTGAAATTAAATTAAAGTAAATTTTAATTTTTATTAATAATTAATATGATTAGTTAAATCAGATATAATTAAAAATTAAAATTTTAAGAGTTAAATAAGTTAATAACATGTATAATTTACAGGTCGAAATTATATTTGCATATAAAATTATTTTGAAATTTTAAAATTATAATTTTGAAGAAAAAAGTCAAAATAATTTTTCATAAAAGATGAAATTATTTTACTTAAAATCTGAAATTTTTTAATTACCTAGATAAATTCCTTAATTAAAGATATATATAACTGGATACTTTTTTTACTTCCATATATAGAATAGATTCTTTATAAATTTTAAAAAGATGAAATACCTCAAAAATTCAAAATTAATTTTAAAAATATGTATAATTACACTAGATTCAAATAGTAATTTTATACAATTATTATTAAATAATGTAATATAAAATAAAATGATTAAAATTATTTTTTGAATCTAATATGGACAATATGAATAGAATATACATGTCGTCAAAACTATTGAATTGAGTCAGACGCAATTAAAATTAAGAAAAATTGGAGTTGAGTCAAAGCAAATTTTGATTTTTATTAGTAACTGACGCAATTAGTTAAGTCAGACGCAATTAAAAATTGAAATTTTAAGAGTTGAGTCAAGACCAAATTAGTTTTGACGACATATATAGAATAGAATAAAAAATTATATTATTAATTTTATTAAAGTATTATTAGTAAATAACACTATATATATATTGTTATTATACATGTTGTTAAAACTATTAAATTAAGTTAGACATAAAGCTCCTAACCGTTTGGTTTGAACCGAATCCGAACGGTCGGTTCCAGTTCCGGTTTGGTTCATTAAAATCCAAACCGGACGATCACCCGTTCAGTTCAGTTCAGTTTCGGTTTCTTTATTTGAACTGAACGGAAGAACTGAAATTGAACCGAAACATTTTCGGTTCAATTATTTTTTTTTATTTTTTTTGCAGCATTTATCACCATTGTCGCCGTAGTATCCTAAAATGAAAATCAATTAGTTAACGTAATACAAAAGAAAAAAAAAGATAATCAATTTTTTTGATCTGTTTATCTTACTTCGCCATTTTTCGTTGCTATTTTTTTGGCACTATTTTTTTGTTGCTATTTTTTGTTGTTACTGTCAACTGTTGCTANCAATTAAAAATTGAAATTTTAAGAGTTGAGTCAAGACCAAATTAGTTTTGACGACATATATAGAATAGAATAAAAAATTATATTATTAATTTTATTAAAGTATTATTAGTAAATAACACTATATATATATTGTTATTATACATGTTGTTAAAACTATTAAATTAAGTTAGACATAAAGCTCCTAACCGTTTGGTTTGAACCGAATCCGAACGGTCGGTTCCAGTTCCGGTTTGGTTCATTAAAATCCAAACCGGACGATCACCCGTTCAGTTCAGTTCAGTTTCGGTTTCTTTATTTGAACTGAACGGAAGAACTGAAATTGAACCGAAACATTTTCGGTTCAATTATTTTTTTTTATTTTTTTTGCAGCATTTATCACCATTGTCGCCGTAGTATCCTAAAATGAAAATCAATTAGTTAACGTAATACAAAAGAAAAAAAATGATAATTAATTTTTTTGATCTGTTTATCTTACTTCGCCATTTTTCGTTGCTATTTTTTTGGCACTATTTTTTTGTTGCTATTTTTTGTTGTTATTGTCAACTGTTACTATTTTATTATAAAAAAATAAATTAATATTAATAGATTTAAAATCTGATTATTGAAAATCTATATATATTATTGTGAGTATTATTATTATTATTATTATAGACATTTATATTTTAGAAATGTATTAAATATTATTATTGAAATATTTTTTTTGATCATTTGACAAATTGTAATAAGGAATAATAAGGAAAACTATATTTTATTTTTATCTTTTCTCTCTTTCATATCTTAATGGAATTTGAAGAATACGAAGAATATGAGATTGAACTAGAGGAGGATTTAGATAATGAAAATGAACTAGAAGATGATTTAGCTAATGAAAATGATCAAGAAAATACTAATGAGAATGCAGATGAAAATATAGATGAAAATACAAGTCAAAATATGACTGAATCTTCAGATCCTATCAATTCTAAGAGAAAATTTAAATCATATGTTTATGACCATTTTACATTAAATACTAATGAAAATAAATATAAATGCAATCATTGTGGGTAAGTATAAAAAAATAACTTTAAATATAAAAAAGAATTAATAATATTAATATTCTTTGTTAATTTTAGTAAAAGTTACAGAGTTCCTAAAGATAAATCTACTTCAACTTTGAGAAGTCATCTTAATCGTAATCACAAAAACTTACGAAAAGTTGTAACTTCTGGAGCAATGGATAAATATGTTATATCAGATAAAACCTTGGTATGTAGAATATTATATTATTTTTTTAAAATTTTTTTAAATATTTAAATTAATATTTAAATTTAAATTAATAATAGATTTTTTCACAAGAAACTTGGCAAAATGATCTTGTTCAATGGATTGTTTCAGATGACCAACCTTTTACTGTGGTTGAAGGTGATTTTTTCAAAAATATGATAAAAAGATTAAATTTTGAAGCCAAATTACCTACTGGTGATACTATACAAAATAGTATTTTTAAATCTTTTGAAAATGAACAAAAAAAAATCAAAAATGAATTGCAAGAAACTTCTGGACGTATTTCTTTTACCCTTGATGGATGGACTTCCAAAAATCAAATATCATTTCTTGGTATTAGTGCACTATATATGTCGTCAAAACTATTGAATTGAGTCAGACGCAATTAAAATTGAGAAAAATTGGAGTTGAGTCAAGGCAAATTTTGATTTTTACTAATAACTGACGCAATTAGTTGAGTCAGACACAATTAAAAATTGAAATTTTAAGAGTTGAGTCAAGGCCAAATTAGTTTTGACGACATGTATATAGTGCACATTGGATTTCTAAAGATTGGGAATTAAAAAGTGTAATTCTCGATTTTAAAAAATTAGATGGTCCACATTCTGGAGAAAATATTGCTAATGTTTTTTTTAATACAATTAAGGAATACAATATTGCAACAAAGGTTAACTTATTTTATTTATTTATCATTTTATTTATTTATTTATTTTTAATTTATTATTATTTAATTTATTACTTTTAGATATTAGCTGTTACTACTGATAATGCTAGTAATATGGATACTATGTTTAATTATTTAGATATTTTTTGTTCAGATGAAGGCATTGACTTTAAATCTGAAAATCATCGTGTTCGGTGCTTGGCACATATAATTAATCTTGCAGCACAAGATACTTTAAAATCTCTAAAAGGAATGGGTCCAGAAAATGAAGAAGATATATTATTAGATTCTATTAATGAAAATTCTTTGGGTATTATAGAAAAATTAAAAAAATTGGTAGTTAAAATACGAGCTTCTTTACAGCGGCGTGATAAACTTAGTTAACAATGTAAAGTATTAAATATTAAAGATCTTCAATTAATTTCTGATGTGAAAACAAGGTGGAACTCGACATATGACATGATTGAAAGAGCATTAATTCTTCAAGAGGTAAAAATATTTTATCAAATTTTTATAATTATTTATATTTTTATATAAATATTAGTTTGTTTTTTATTAGTCTTTTCATAATACAGCATCTGCTGATCGGAATCTATCATTATATTTGTTATAAGAAAATGAATGGAGTCAGTTAGAAGAAATAAAAAAATTATTAGAGGTATAATTTATTTAATATAATAATTTTGAATTATATTTTAAATTACAATATTATTTTATTTTTTTATAATAGTGTTTCAAAATTGCGACTTTAGAAATGAGTATAGCAAAGCTTCCAACTCTTAACCAAACCATTCCTGTTTATGATTATTTATTTGAAACTATTACAGAATTTCAAAAAAAAAAAATCTTTCTTCTAATATTAATGAGGCTACCAATTTTGCTTTACAAAAATTAGAAGATTATTATTCAAATTCAGATGGACTTGTTTATATAATTACAACAAGTATAATTTTTTTTTTTTTACAATTTTATAACTTTTATTAAAATTTTAATTAATTAATTTATATTTATACAGTTTTGGATCCTAGATTAAAATTAACATATTATAAAGAAAATAATATTGATAACAGATATATTAAAAATTATAAACAAAAAATAACTGATTTATGGAATAATAAATATAAACCCACTGGCAACATAGAAACAGATGAATCCTCATTTAAACTTAATGCTTTATCTGCTCATATTTTTAAAAAAAGAAAAATTGTATATACTGATGAATTAAGTTCATATTTAAAAGAACTTCCATTAAATCATGATATGGATATTCTAATGTATTGGAAGGTAATGATTTATAAATCAGAATTGAATATTAATATTGAAATTTTATTTTATTATATTATTTTTAATTTTTAATTCATATAGCTTCATGAGACTGAATATCCTAATCTTGCAAAAATGGCTTGTGATTTTTTATCAATTCCTGGTATATTTTTTAATATTTATTAAATTAATTTATTATAAGTTATTTTTTTAAATTTATTTTATTTTAAACAGGAACAAGTGTTCCAGTTGAAAGAATATTTTCAGGTGGTACTGATTTAATTACACAAAGAAGAGGTAGTTTAAAACCTGATACTATAAGAATGTGTATGTGTTTAAAAGGGTGGTTAAAATTAGAAAGAAATATACATGAAAATATGTAAATTTTTATAATATTTTGAAAAATATTATTATATAAATAAAATTATATTTAAATTTTTACAATTTCTATATATAATTATTTTTTTAAACTTATAAGAATTACTCTTGTAACAGTTTTATATTATAATTTACTATAATAGTTAAACAAAACTCTGACAAAAAAAATTTTTTGAACCATTTTGAACTGGTGCAAACCGGTTCAGTTCAGTTTGGTTCCAGTTCGGTTCAGTTCAATATTTTTAAATTTCAGTTCCAAACCGAAACCAGTTTTTAAATTTTGGTTCAGTTCCAGTTCAATGTTAGAACTGAACCGAACTGTTACATTAGGAGCTTTAGTTAGACACAATTAAAATTGAGAAAAATTGGAGTTGAGTCAAGGCAAATTTTGATTTTTACTAATAACTGACGCAATTAGTTGAGTCAGACACAATTAAAAATTGAAATTTTAAGAGTTGAGTCAAGGCCAAATTAGTTTTGACGACATGTATATAGTGCACATTGGATTTCTAAAGATTGGGAATTAAAAAGTGTAATTCTCGATTTTAAAAAATTAGATGGTCCACATTCTGGAGAAAATATTGCTAATGTTTTTTTTAATACAATTAAGGAATACAATATTGCAACAAAGGTTAACTTATTTTATTTATTTATCATTTTATTTATTTATTTATTTTTAATTTATTATTATTTAATTTATTACTTTTAGATATTAGCTGTTACTACTGATAATGCTAGTAATATGGATACTATGTTTAATTATTTAGATATTTTTTGTTCAGATGAAGGCATTGACTTTAAATCTGAAAATCATCGTGTTCGGTGCTTGGCACATATAATTAATCTTGCAGCACAAGATACTTTAAAATCTCTAAAAGGAATGGGTCCAGAAAATGAAGAAGATATATTATTAGATTCTATTAATGAAAATTCTTTGGGTATTATAGAAAAATTAAAAAAATTGGTAGTTAAAATACGAGCTTCTTTACAGCGGCGTGATAAACTTAGTTAACAATGTAAAGTATTAAATATTAAAGATCTTCAATTAATTTCTGATGTGAAAACAAGGTGGAACTCGACATATGACATGATTGAAAGAGCATTAATTCTTCAAGAGGTAAAAATATTTTATCAAATTTTTATAATTATTTATATTTTTATATAAATATTAGTTTGTTTTTTATTAGCCTCTTCATAATACAGCATCTGCTGATCGGAATCTATCATTATATTTGTTATAAGAAAATGAATGGAGTCAGTTAGAAGAAATAAAAAAATTATTAGAGGTATAATTTATTTAATATAATAATTTTGAATTATATTTTAAATTACAATATTATTTTATTTTTTTATAATAGTGTTTCAAAATTGCGACTTTAGAAATGAGTACAGCAAAGCTTCCAACTCTTAACCAAACCATTCCTGTTTATGATTATTTATTTGAAACTATTACAGAATTTCAAAAAAAAAAAATCTTTCTTCTAATATTAATGAGGCTACCAATTTTGCTTTACAAAAATTAGAAGATTATTATTCAAATTCAGATGGACTTGTTTATATAATTACAACAAGTATAATTTTTTTTTTTTTACAATTTTATAACTTTTATTAAAATTTTAATTAATTAATTTATATTTATACAGTTTTGGATCCTAGATTAAAATTAACATATTATAAAGAAAATAATATTGATAACAGATATATTAAAAATTATAAACAAAAAATAACTGATTTATGGAATAATAAATATAAACCCACTGGCAACATAGAAACAGATGAATCCTCATTTAAACTTAATGCTTTATCTGCTCATATTTTTAAAAAAAGAAAAATTGTATATACTGATGAATTAAGTTCATATTTAAAAGAACTTCCATTAAATCATGATATGGATATTCTAATGTATTGGAAGGTAATGATTTATAAATCAGAATTGAATATTAATATTGAAATTTTATTTTATTATATTATTTTTAATTTTTAATTCATATAGCTTCATGAGACTGAATATCCTAATCTTGCAAAAATGGCTTGTGATTTTTTATCAATTCCTGGTATATTTTTTAATATTTATTAAATTAATTTATTATAAGTTATTTTTTTAAATTTATTTTATTTTAAACAGGAACAAGTGTTCCAGTTGAAAGAATATTTTCAGGTGGTACTGATTTAATTACACAAAGAAGAGGTAGTTTAAAACCTGATACTATAAGAATGTGTATGTGTTTAAAAGGGTGGTTAAAATTAGAAAGAAATATACATGAAAATATGTAAATTTTTATAATATTTTGAAAAATATTATTATATAAATAAAATTATATTTAAATTTTTACAATTTCTATATATAATTATTTTTTTAAACTTATAAGAATTACTCTTGTAACAGTTTTATATTATAATTTACTATAATAGTTAAACAAAACTCTGACAAAAAAAATTTTTTGAACCATTTTGAACTGGTGCAAACCGGTTCAGTTCAGTTTGGTTCCAGTTCGGTTCAGTTCAATATTTTTAAATTTCAGTTCCAAACCGAAACCAGTTTTTAAATTTTGGTTCAGTTCCAGTTCAATGTTAGAACTGAACCGAACTGTTACATTAGGAGCTTTAGTTAGACACAATTAAAATTGAGAAAAATTAAAGTTAAGTCAAGGCAAATTTTAATTTTTATTAGTGATTGACACAATTAGTTAAGTCAAATATAATTAAAAATTGAAATTTTAAGAGTTGAGTCAAGACTAAATTAGTTTTAACGACATGTATAATTGTTATCTACTTATAAGTATACTGTTATCTACTTATAAATATATTGTTATTTACTTATCTTATCTCTTAAACTGTTTTACAGGTAAATTTGTCCACATTTTATAAAAATTAATGTAAATCCTTTAATAATTTCTTTCAAATTTTACATAGATAATAATTATATATTTTTATTTAAAATTTTAAAATTTAATAAAAATATCATATGTACTAAAAAAAATAAAAATTAAAATACTTTGATAAATTTTTTTATTTTAAAATTTTGAAATAATTGCTACATATATAAATTTTTTATTTACTAATTAAATATTAAAAATGATACCTTTCTATAGTAATTATACCTTGGAATAACATTTTTTTTCAATCTTTATCTAGTATATGTCAATACCTAAATCCTACTTTTTATATGATATTATATATTTAATGAGGCCTCACTAGTTGTTTAAAATATACATAATATTATATATTTTGAGATATCATTATATCAAAAATTTTGAAATAACATTTTTTCGATACTTAAATTATATTTATTTGTCAACACTATATATGTTGTCAAAACTAATTTAGCTTTGACTTAACTTTTAAAATTTCAATTTTTAATTGTATTTGACTCAACTAATTATGTTAATTACTAGTAAAAATTAAAATTTATTTTGACTTAATTCCAATTTTTCTCAATTTTAATTGTGTTTCACTTAATTTAATAATTTTGACAACATGTATAACCAACACATCAAATTTGTAATATAATCACTTATCTGTAATTACATTTTAATTAAAAATGTACAACACAAAAATAATTATTAATTATTTTGTATATTAACTAGAATTATCTGAAATTATGTACAGGTTATACAGTATGAGACAAAAAAAACTGGAATCAAAAAATTAATTACAAATGTATAATTATTATTACAAATCACATGAAATTTTATTGTATTTTAAAGTTGAATATCAACTAACTTTATTAATAAAAATTAATATAGTATACATTTACCATTATTTTTAATAATTAATTTACAACAGTGTTTCATTAATTTTATGAAATTAATTAGAACAGCTTGTGAAATTTTTTACCATTTTTCAATCATAAATTGTTCAAGATTATTTAAATTTTTTAGTATTCTTTTTTTTATATTACTTTTAATAATTGCTCATAGGTTTTTAATCAGATTTAAATCTGAACTGTTCAATAGTTATTTTAGGATTTTTGAGAAATTTTTTTAAATAAAGGCTTTAACTAAATGATTGATATATTTGAAATTGTTGTCTTATTGAAAATGTCATTTATAACTAAGCATCTGTTTGATTTCGGAAGCATATGTGTGAAGTATTTCTACATAAAACTAGGACCCCGAGCAATTTATGGATAGATCAGATAATACTAATTTTTGTAAAATTTTTAAATTTTAATTAAAAATAAGTAACTTTTTAAAAATTTTACTATGATAATTAAACAAACTCTAATGTGATCTATTTATAGATTGCTCTGGGTCCTATAAAATTCAATATTTATTATTTGCTTAAAGCAAAATAAATTGATTTTTCTTTTTGCAAAAAAATCATCTCATGTTATTATTTTTGTTTAGTCTTTAGACATTAAGAGTACTGACTGTTCTCTTTTGTATCAATGTTTAACAGTATTTCTGAAAAGTTAAAATGCTGTTTCATTAATAAATAATATTTTATTCTAATTTTCATTAATATGTTTATTTGTCTATTCTACATATTTTCATTATACTTGCACATTAAATTATTTTAGAACTTTAAAATTATAATTTTGGAAAAAAAAATCAAAATAGTTTTTATAAAAGATGAAATTATTTTACTTAAAATCTGACCACTCAAATAAATCTTTTGATTAAAAATACATATAATTAAGTATTTTTTTTATTTCTATATATAGAATAAACTTTATATAAATCTCAAAAAAATGAAATACCTCAAAAATTTAAAATCAATTTTGAAAACATATATAATTTTCACTTGTGATCTTTGGTTAGTATTGGTGTTGCTTTTGAAAGTTTTTCTAATACTTATGACCTGCCAGATGTCTTTCAATTATTTTATACAAAACTTCAATACCCATATTAATCAATTTTTTTTCCAGAATTTTCATGAAAATAAATGTATTGTTCTTTATAAATTGATCAATACTGGTTAAATAAAAAAAAATAAGATGATTTTATTATGAATAGGATTCCGATTAATAGCTAAATTTGCTAAAATTTATTAAGTATAGGCAGTCGATTTTTTCTAATTTATGAATAGAAATTTCCAATTTATGAATTTTTACAAATAGAATGTCCGATTTATGCATATTTGCACCATTAATAGGATTCCAATTTTTGTTCATTTGACCAGTACAAGTACCTGAGATACATTTCTAATAATTTTTCTTGAATGACCATTTCTTTCAGCATACTTCATGATTATTTTTTTTAATTTTTTTAATATTATCATAAATAGTAGATAGTGGAATATTTTATACATGTTGTCAAAACTAATTTGATTATACTTGCATGTTAAATTATTTTGGGACTCCGAAATTACAATTTTGGAGAAAAAAGTTAAAATAGTTTTTTATAGAAGACGAAATTATTTTACTTAAAACCTGAAATTTTTTAACTACCCAGATAAATTCTTTGATTAAAGATACATATAACTGGATACTTTTTTTACTTCTATATATAGAATAGATTCTGCATAAATCTCAAAAAGACGAAATACCTCAAAAATCCAAAATCAATTTTGAGAACATGTATAAATTTGACCTTGACTTAACTCTTAAAATTTCAATTTTTAATTATTTCTGACTCAACTAATTGCGTCAATTACTAGTAAAAATCAAAATTTACCTTGACTCAACTTCAATTTTTCTCAATTTTAATTGTATAGAATATTTGTTAGCTTATGAAGTTCTTTTGCATTACAAATACCGTTATTCTATAAATCTAATAAAGTTTCATTAAAAAATGACATGAGAATTTTTTTATGAAAAAAAAAGGTGCCAATAAACAAAAAGGTTGTCAAATGTGATATTTATTTTGTGTTATTGTGATGTAAATCAAATTTATATTTAGTGATATGGAAGATCATTTTTGTCACGTTTCAATTTCCAATTTTTTTGTCCCACACTGTATAGCGCGACCATTTATCTTATCTCATATACCGGAAGCATTTACATAGAAATTCCATGATACAAAAACCCTATCGACTACCTCGTATATTATATGCACATTATAATAACTGAATTGTAAGTATTAGCTAAGAATTTAAAACCAAATTTTCTACAGAAAGGAGCATATTTTAATCCAATATTTATATTATATCAGGATTTTTTACTAAAGCAAAAAAATATATAAATTCACAATTAAAAAAATCTACAATTTAGGATATAAGTCATTAATATAGTTTTCTATATATAGAATGTATGGTTTTTGAATAGATAATATAAATTATTGTTTTTGTCACCCCTCTCCATACATAAAAAGCCATACCGCAGTATTTGTGTGGAGTGTTCGCTTGCACAAAATTTAGCACGTAAAAACGAAGCATCCGCACAAATTTTGCACATTCTAAATTATGTGTGCATTCCACGTATAATTTAAAAATTGAATTTTAAACACTGCCATACCGTACATTTTTAAATTTACAATCATTAGAAAGAATGACAACATGGTCACTAAGTTCTGACTTCTATCTCATAAATAACTCTTCTTCCGCATGGTTCTACGGTTCGAAGCCTGCCGGTTTTCATGTAACTGGAAATTTTAGCTTATTTACGCACATAGATCCGGATCCTGATAACTACGGTATAGTCGCCTGGTTTGGGGATGACACCGCATGGTATACTACATGGCTGGGTGTCTATTATAATACAAAACCAACGGCTGTTATCTTAAAGGACCCGTGGAATTTTACTGTTGCGTTTGCTGCTAATAGTGTAGCCATGCATCCAGGCAGTGATGGTAGATTCTCTGTCGTGAGATTCACTGCACCGAAGGATGGGAATTATTCCCTTGATGTAACATTTACACGTGTCCATAGTTGTGCATCTAAATCAGGAGCTTACATAGTATATAATAACATGACGCTTTGGGAGATAAGTCTATTCGGTATCGGGGATTCAAAATCGTTTAAGTCAGATGACGGCGGGGTTTCTGTAAGAAAAAATGAGCATATTGATTTTATTGTAGGCATTGGTCAAGATATTATATTCAATTGCGATTCAACTCTCGCTCGTGTGGATATTCTTTTATTAAATTCAACTTCAACGCCAGTAATTCCAACAGGTCCGTCAACAAACACAAGTCCAACATCTGAGAATCAAACAAGTGAAAAAAATCAAACAAAAGTCTCCGTAATTATTGGATCAATCGGAATCACACTGGGTCTCGTTATTTGTGCTATTCTGCTTTATATCTGTTACCGAAATCGTAATAATAAACATAATAAACAAAACATTTCCGATAATGAGGTTATATAGACGCAATTGCGAAAAACGCTGTTTTGCATGACTCAATAATTGACCATTAAGAATTTTTGTTTTGGGTGTCTACTGTAAGCTGTATGCGTTAATGGATCTGGAGATATTTGATCTAAGTGACTTATACCTTTTCCTAAATGTTTTGGCTTGGAAATTTCAAATTCGAAATCCTAAACTATATTATATTTCAATTGTATATAAGAAAAACAAACAATTTAATTATTTTTATATATTATCGTATTAAAAAAAAAATAATTATAATTAATTTCTCGATTCAGACATTCACTTGAAAAAAAGAAAATTGCTAAATATCACCGCAGGTGATTGTCACCACTGGGCAAAATTTAATTTACGCGGCAAAGTTAGGGGTTTTGCCTAGTGATGACAAATCATCTACATGATATTTAGCAATACCCTGAAAAAAATATATTCATTTAATATTAATGCAAGATGTCGATCAATCTTAAAAAAATGTTGATCGATTGTCCAGTAATAGTTACATTATTAAATTTTTTTATTATTTTATTTTATTTATTTTTTTAGTTTCTTTTTAATTTTTAACAAATTGACAAATTGTGTAAACTGCGTGACTATTTATAGAGTATAGATTAAAAAAAACTACTTAAAAGAGAATTTAAAATTAAAGAAAATTTCTTACAATGGGAAAAATGAATGTATGTATATATTGAGGTTTTTTAATTTTTTTTTTTAATATGATCAATGCTAAAATTCATCGATTCCTTCGATTCTCCCAATTATTCTTTCTAACTGGTTAATAAGAAGATTTAGAAAGCTAATTACGTTTATAATATGAAGATATAGATGTGTATAAACGAAGAAAAGAGGGAAAAATGCTTACCTACAAATTTATCTTTTATCCTTTAATTGCCTATCAAGAAAATTACCATAAAAATTATCATAGAAATTATAGTTAATCTGCTACTACGTGTTTGACTCTCTTCCTTGGTCGAGATGTTGTTGTTGTTGTTGTTGCTGTCGTCGTTGTAGCATTGGATTGTGAATCAAAGTTTGGAACTGTGGGTGTTGGATATATGGTAGAGACATTATGAGCGGCAACATATTCGAATTCCATATTATCTATGAATTTCTTCAATGTGTCGTATACTTTATTATTGAATCGAATATCATCATGTTTTGCTCGAACATGTTTTTTCATAGCCAAGAGACGATTTTGATATTGAAAAATCGGAAGTCCGGGATATTTTGCGATCATATATGTTAGAAATACAAATTCAACTGGTGCCAATTTATTTTCACGATGAAATAATTCACTATCATCTTCAATCATTTCTTCAATTGTTCTATAAACTTGATTCGCTAAAGTTTTAAGAGATTCAGGAACTTCACGATCCTCTTTTAAGAATTTGGTAATCATGGCTGGCGTGGCATTAAATTTTTCAGGCTCGGACTCAATCATATGCAAAGATTGAGTAATAAGTTGAAAGGGACGAGCACGTTTAGTATCCATAATAGCGGAAATTGATGGATGTTGAGTATAAATCGCGTGAGCAAAATCTGCCATTGGACTACTAATAGCTTGAAGCTTTTCTGCAGGTGTTAAAGCGACACCTAATTGTACTCGACTAAAGATTTCTTGCTCTTGATGCAATGTAAGATCATAATATTCGACTATTTGTTATTAATAATATAATAGTCATCAGACATCGCATTGATAAACCCCACTTATTGCGCCATAAATTTAATCAAATAAATATAATATAAATAAAATATAAATGCATTATTAATTAATTATATACCGCAAAGAAGTTCACTGCAATCAAAAAGCTCCCTTTCTACTTCAGTCAATGAACGTTTACTTCCATTAAGAGCTTTATAATAACGTTTCGTAATATTTCCATCAGAAGGACTTAGATGTGGAATTTCGTTATCCATAAATCTATAAAATTTATTTATTACATTTACACGCCAAATTTGGTTAAAATCGATGGTCGTACAAGTTGACGACTTCCGTAAGTGTTCAGAATTATGCAACTTTTTTCGCTATTTCTATTTATACAAAGAAAGATATTCATTAAGCTTACTTTCTAATAGCGGTGAGTCGTTGTTTTCCATCAATACAAACACGCATCCACCTTTTACTGTCAAGCTTTTTACATGAAAAAATTACCGGTGGAACATAAAAATTGTTGAGAACAGAGTCAACCAAATGAGACTGTTTAATTCCTACATTTAATATATTTAATGGTCATTTTATTGAAAAAGATATAGATTGTTAAATTGTTATCAAAAAAAAAAAAAAAAAAATTTCGTCGCGTAAATAAAACCAATAGTAATTTACCTGTCCATACGACATCTGTAAAGTCGACATACCAATGACAATAAAAAGTATATTTAAAAATATGAAAATATGTTATCAAAAAATTTGTCAAAAAATTTTTTTATTTTTGAGAGGCTCATTCAAAAAAATTTTTTCTTAATAGAAATTTATTTTCTATTAATACTGCGCCACCGCTATAATAAAGAAGTCGAAATAACCAATAATTTTTCTTATGAAATATCTCTGAGTTATTAATGAATGTAGACTTTGAAGTGTTGAAAGTACCTCTCTGAAACTCGGGATTCAGGTCTATCATACCCATTTGTAACCAATTGTAAAGTTTATATAGAGTATGGGTAACATTTCTGGGCTTAGTGAGGGCCTCATCCATTTTAGAAGAAGACATAGTTGTATTACTCATGTCTTTTTTAATAGAAAACACAAAAAAGTTGAAGTTTTGGTTAAAAGNAAAAAAAAAAAAAAAAAAATTTCGTCGCGTAAATAAAACCAATAGTAATTTACCTGTCCATACGACATCTGTAAAGTCGACATACCAATGACAATAAAAAGTATATTTAAAAATATGAAAATATGTTATCAAAAAATTTGTCAAAAAATTTTTTTATTTTTGAGAGGCTCATTCAAAAAAATTTTTTCTTAATAGAAATTTATTTTCTATTAATACTGCGCCACCGCTATAATAAAGAAGTCGAAATAACCAATAATTTTTCTTATGAAATATCTCTGAGTTATTAATGAATGTAGACTTTGAAGTGTTGAAAGTACCTCTCTGAAACTCGGGATTCAGGTCTATCATACCCATTTGTAACCAATTGTAAAGTTTATATAGAGTATGGGTAACATTTCTGGGCTTAGTGAGGGCCTCATCCATTTTAGAAGAAGACATAGTTGTATTACTCATGTCTTTTTTAATAGAAAACACAAAAAAGTTGAAGTTTTGGTTAAAAGAGGGCGGACAGTATCCAAAAAAAACTGGAATTTTTCAAAGAAAAGATTGGCAGGCTATATGGGAAATGATAGAAATTGGATTTTTTTAATGTTGAATTTTGGGGATACTGAACAATTAATTTTACCAGCCCTCTATAAAATTGAATATTAAGATTTGATTGGTTAGATTAGTAGATAAAATCAGTAATATTAAAAAAATCAACAAACCAGTAGGGAATATCACGTGAACGGTCGAACTGGCTTGTAATAAATAAATTTTATTAATAATTAATAATTTCATTTTATAAAAATTAAAATATTTTATAATTTATTTTTTGACCATACAAATAAGTTTTATTAATTTATCCTAATATTTGTATTATTTTCTCACTTGTTAAACAATAGAAAACTATTTCTAAGTATAGCCAATAATAAATGTTTTAGTACTTATTCAAGTGTTAAATAAATATTTGTATATTACTTGAATAACTACACCTGAAACATTTGCTTTCAAATATTAGAGATATTAATACTTTGCAATATTTTAACTATCAATATTGATGCAAATTGATATAAAATAACTATAAATCAATTTGTTTTAATAAAGAACTATAACAAGTTATAAATAGAACATGCTATAATAAAGTGAATATAATTAAAGATTACAATTATTGTAAATTATATACTTATTATCTATATTGCAACTATTGAAAATTTTTGCAATTTAAAAATTTACAATTTTGTAAGTTAAAGTTTGTAATTAATTCAACAAGTCTTAATTTATAATTAGTCTACAAATTTTTAATATGATAAATAAGTTGAAATAACTTAATTAATAACTATTGTTTTGAATAAAACAATTATTAAAATACTTACTTTGATAAAGTTAATTTAAATATACAAAAATTGTTCAAATATAATCATTGATTGTTGAAATATCATTATCTAAAGTTTGTATTTTTAATTTTATTCTAAAATTTATATTATTAATAAAACTTTTCTCCAAGCTAACTCTATTAATAATCAATTAATTAAGATAAAGAAATTATAAAAAATTTGAAAATTCTAATTTATAAAAAGTTTTAAATAAAAGTTTATTTAATGATAGATTAATTATTAAAAAAATTATTAATATTATTTTAAATTTCAGTTTATATATAAATTTTTTGAACAGGTTCTTTACAATTTAAATTTTATTTACAGTAAACAAACCAGAGGTAAATTTCACTTTAGTTATTTAAAAAAAATATTAATTATTTTATATAAAATATGAAACTATTAATTTTATACAACAAGGAATAATTTTCTATTAAGGTATTTCTAGTATCATTTAAAAGCTCTCATTTTAAGCTTCCCAATTGTAATTATTTTATAATTTTAATATTGATATTTGTTAAGTTATTACTGTTCAAGAACAATACATTAAAATAAAAAAACTTGAGTTCAAAATCAATTTTATACAACAGGAAGTGATTTTCTACTAAGGTATTCTTAGTATCATTTGAAAGCTCCTGTTTCAGGCTTCACAATGGTAATCAAATAATCTTTCTAGTAACGATATTCATAAAGTTATTACCATCCATAAACAATGTATTAAAATAATAACTATATTTACTTTTTCAAGTTTCAAAATTTTGTAGTCTTTTATTAGTATTGCTTTGAAATGAATCTTGATCAATTTCATTAAAATCAATATAAAAATATTGCTTCTTGATGAGATGAATCTAACAAGATATTTAAATAAGTATTAAATGAGTATAAATTATCATTACTCAAAGTAGTTTTTGCGTAATTTAATACATGAGAAAATTGAACTTTAACTTTACAAAAGGAAACCCGCCCCAATTTTCTTTTTGAATGCCGAATAAAATTAAAACGGATCAAACCGGGTTTGATTGGTTAAAAATTTTCCCCAAAAGTGGCTAAAAATTATTTATCAAATTAAATTAAATTGATTTGGCTAAATTATTAAACTTGGACAATTAAAAAAAAAAGATCTTTATTGGATCTGACCTCGAATTTAATAACATAATTTAGTCAGTCATGTATAAATTTTCCGCACAAACTTCACCCACAATGTCAGAAAGGACAATCAATTCCATAGCTCATTCTACACGAACGGTTGATCCAATACCTGAACAAACTGTTGTCCTCTCTCGTGCAGATATTAGGACATCTTTTGAAGCTTATGAACAATTATTAAGTTCGGCGAAATTATACCGTAATCAAATGATAGCATTGGCACAAGCTAGTGCTGGTTTTGGACAAGCATTAGAAAGAATGGCACGTTGTAAAGGAGCACTTGAATCAGGTTAACTTTTCATTTGAATTCTTCGACTGAGACTGTTAATTTATTTGTTCAATTAAAATAATTTTGAATATGAAGAATTTTAAAAATTAATAATTAATAATTAATAATTAATAATTAATTAAATTAATTAAATTAATTAATTCAGGTCCTGCATTACAAGCAGCAGCAGGTTTACATTACTTAATGTCAAATCATCAACAAGTTTTGGTAAACTTTTTATATCATCATCAAATCAATCGATTTTGGAATTACAATTTTTATTTGAGGTTAGAAATTAATTATAATCGAAAAAAAATGTGCGTAATTATATATTCATAATTAATAGAGTGATGCCTTTTATAAAAAGTTTGAAATTCCTTTATTGGAGAATCTTGATAATCATAAGGTAAATGTGTTAACAGCCGAAGAAAATTACGATAAATCGTTAGCAGAAATGAGTAAAAGGATAAAAGAAACCGAGGCTGAGAATTTACGTAGTGGACGTAAACGTCAAAGAGGTATAAATATTGGAACTTTTTTTTGGTATAATAAATTAATATTATTCAATTAATATTATTCAATTAATTTTTTTTTTTGAATTTTTATTTATTTTAGATCTTGCACAATTTCGTAAGGTAAGAAATTTATTGATTTCTCTTATTTCTCATAATTAATTAATATAAGAAAAGTTTTTTAATATAATAATATATAATTTTGTTAATTATAAATAAATAAATAAAATAAAAAAAGGCGCTTCAAGATTTAACACAACAAGTTGAAGAGTTAGATAGGTTAAAAACGGAATATTATCGACAAACTTTGGAAACAGAACAAAATAATCTTAAGTTTATCTTTTCTAAAGTATCGACAGTTGTCAGAGCTGAGGTGGATATCTACGAAAGAATATCTATTAAAGGAATGTCAGATCCAATATTGGAAGGTGTAGGTGTTATTTCCCATGCAATATCCTAGTTTTGAAGTTTCTTTGCTGGAATATTTAGTAAAAAGATTTCATAGTTTCTTTGCTGGAATATTTGTAAAGGATTTCCTAGTTTCTTTACTGGAATATTTAGTAAAGGAATTTCATGAAATTTCCTATGTCGAAAAGCAGCTCGCAAAAGCGAATTTATTGGGATTTCTTTTAATAGTAATTATTTTAATTTATTATTTCAGATGATAACTCAAGGACCTGATCCTTTTTGCGCTTATCCAACTGCGGAACAATCTTCAGAAATATTTAGTGTTCTTCCACCTGTCCCTATTATCAATCCTATACCTGAACTTAATAGTGTAATGACATCATCAATATCTGAAGCATCTACAGAAGATGTATACAATATTAGTTCCAAAGGTCGGCCTCCATTGTCAACATTAGATGATGATAAAGAAGTTACTATTAGTAGTAGACATTCACGTGAAAATTCTCAAGATAACGAAGAATATGACAAATTTGATAGCGAAAAATCTGGTCCTCTTAAATTCCGGCGACATAATAATAATCATAATAATCATAATAATCATAATAATAATCATAATAATATCAATAATAATAATAATAATAATAGTAATAATAATAATAATAATAATAATAATAATAATAATAATAATAATAAAACCGTGGGGCTATAATAATAATAATAATAATNAGGATTTCCTAGTTTCTTTACTGGAATATTTAGTAAAGGAATTTCATGAAATTTCCTATGTCGAAAAGCAGCTCGCAAAAGCGAATTTATTGGGATTTCTTTTAATAGTAATTATTTTAATTTATTATTTCAGATGATAACTCAAGGACCTGATCCTTTTTGCGCTTATCCAACTGCGGAACAATCTTCAGAAATATTTAGTGTTCTTCCACCTGTCCCTATTATCAATCCTATACCTGAACTTAATAGTGTAATGACATCATCAATATCTGAAGCATCTACAGAAGATGTATACAATATTAGTTCCAAAGGTCGGCCTCCATTGTCAACATTAGATGATGATAAAGAAGTTACTATTAGTAGTAGACATTCACGTGAAAATTCTCAAGATAACGAAGAATATGACAAATTTGATAGCGAAAAATCTGGTCCTCTTAAATTCCGGCGACATAATAATAATCATAATAATCATAATAATCATAATAATAATCATAATAATATCAATAATAATAATAATAATAATAATAATAATGATCAATTGAATTTGTTAATAGGGTCAGACACTTCATCTATAGGAAAACATTTTAATCCTTCAATTAATCCAGGATTTCATATTTCTGATGATTCTGAGTTATTACATAATAAGGATTTCGCATATGGCGTTGAAGACAGCGGATTTGAAGGGAGTCTTACTAGTAATTATGGAAAATTGGATGAAACGAAAGAATTAATATATCCAAAGTCTCAAAATGAATTTACTGAAGGGGCAGCAACAAATAATAATTCGAATTCAAGAACCATTTGTTAGGTTAATTTTAATATTAAATTTAATACTAAAAAAAGAAATGAAACCGTGGTGGCTTATTAAATGATTATTACCTTATTATATTTTCATTTCCTTTCATACCTTTTTCCTAATTTATTATTATTATTATTATTCAAATAATCAAGACAATTTTGTATTTCATTATCATAATTGTGCATACACTTTATACACTTTACAATATTATTCATTCAGAATCATTTATATATATTTATAATTATAATTTTATTAAAAAATAAATAAAAATAAAGGTCAGATGTAGATCGTTTATTAATAGTTATTTGTAATGTTGCATTAGATTGCTTGGATGGAATGTTTAGAATATTCTATTAATATTTCTTGTATGCCTTGGAAATATTTAGAAATCTATTAATAGCATAGCACATTGGTAATATTTGGTCAGGAGAGGTTTGCTTACATATAAATTAGAAAAATTATACATCATAAATAATAATATTTGTTTTGTTTCAGATTTATATTGAAATTTACAAATTTGTAAATAAAAAATCTAAATATATAAAAAAATAGTGATACAAATAACCCAAGTATCAAAAATATTTGTTTTTTTTTTGAACTTTATTTGTCATGTGTTTAAATACTATTTAAAAATTAAAACTTTTTTTTTTTTTCATTACAAAGCACCTCCCTTCTCTTCCATTGTTATATCTCATTAAAGACGCATAATACATAAGCCATGCATGTCTAGTTTATAATGTGGAAATGTTATACATGTAAAAAGAGCAAGGCAAATCCTTTTGGTTTTTGCAGGGAATTATGCAATAGATTTTCCCGGTGGAGGGAAATGCAAAAAAAAAAAAAAAAAAAAAAAAAAAAAAACAAAAAAAAAAAAAAAAAAAAAA
>PQFF01000342.1:142361-175995 GCA_003547095.1 Diversispora epigaea
AGGAAAAAAAAAAAAAAAAAAAAAAAAAAAATCAACAACAACAACAACAACAAAGTAAAAACTTGATCATCAAAGAAGACTCGGAGAACTACTTTTCATTTTAATCATTTAACCGAATTAACCGAGGTGGAATCAAATGCAACGTGGCAAAACATGGCATAACACGACATAACACGGTCACGCTCGATGATCTTGTGGTCACTTATTTTACTTTTTTGTTAAATTTTATGTTTCTCACTTTCGGCTGATGTTGCTCAACTAACATCTGGGTTACTCCAAGTTCCTTTTCTAGCCAAATGCAAGGTAACTAGTCCATTGCTTTGGCTAGAGAACTCTCGAATTTACTTTTCTCTACTACAAGTTTTGGATACACACAATTGATGTCCATAACAGATTTATAAAAGCGTTATTGCGAAACATATCCCTTACCCAACGCACGCTCTATTTTTTTTTTCTACCCATTCCTTCGTATAAAGGTGTGCGATATCATACAACGGTTCTTACACCTATTCCGAAAGTCCCTTTAAAAAAGGACAGAACTCTCTTTCTTTTAGTATCTTTTATACGTTGTTGTGGACTTCTCTAGCCCTTTAATTATTAGGCTGCGTTATTTTTTTTTTTAAAAAAAAAAAATTTTAAGTTCGACGAGAATAATATCATTCTTTCTTTACTTTCTTTTAAACTTCACTAGTCGTTCTATTAACGTTTAGTCTCTTTTGAGGTATCTATTAAATATCTATGCGGCTTATTCGACATCTGTTGTTTTCTTTGGTTTAAATATATATTATAAATATTATTTATGTATTTATGCAGGCCAAATATTTTTCCACTTTTTTATATTTATATCCCTGTTTAACTACTCCAACCATTTATTATTTTTTTTCTTATTTAGTGTATTACTGAAGACTTTTAACCATCTACTGAAAAGTCTACTAGATTATCTCGGATTATTGTTCGAGACTTTAAATAGAATAAAAAATTAAAAAAAATTAGTAAGATCATTTATTAACTAAAGTTCTTTCTTTTTCTAACTTTCTTATTTTAAAGGTTTTCTTTTTCTTTTTTCTTATACGATTTTATTATATTATCTAGATCTTCGTTTTCACCGACTTCATTATTACCGCCTTCCCATATACTACCTAAATATAATACGCATATTCATTTATAGAATATAAAATCATGTATGCTCAAAGGAATCCGGCGTCGGATACACTTCTCACTCAAACTTTTCATCCATCGTCTGCTGAGGATCATTTTACTACTCAGAATTTTCTAGAAGAGCAACAACAACAACAGCAGCAACAATATAACCAAGAACAACTAGACGAAATCCAAGAACAGTTGAACTCGTCAAATATGGTTCAACGTTTTCAAATTTCCGAGGCAAATAATTTTGCTTTTCAGACCTTCGGTAACAATATTCTTGGTAATTCTTTACCAGCTGATT
Source organism: Diversispora epigaea (assembly GCA_003547095.1). NCBI lineage: Eukaryota > Fungi > Glomeromycota > Glomeromycetes > Diversisporales > Diversisporaceae > Diversispora > Diversispora epigaea. Next base: position 143,809 of record PQFF01000342.1, read on the forward strand.
GGCAGCAACAGCTTTATTCGAACGATGAGATGTGCGGTTTAGTAAATGATACCAATTTCCCTACCAATGTTTTCGTTGATGATCTAATGTCATCGAATTTTGTTGATGAAGGTAGTTCATGGATACTTGATCAAAATACGGAACCTTTACAATTAAATCAACAAGATGAAATACAACAAGTTCATACGCCATTATCTAATTCATCTTCCGATACAGATTCTGATCAAAATAATGAATCTGATCTTAACGAACAAAATCGTGCTCAAACCCCGGGTCCTTTACAAAAAAGTAATATACCCAATTATTTAACTATTCGACGTAGAAGTTTATCCGCCGATAATATACATGCCTTGGCAAAATCCCAACAAATAACAGCTAACCGTAAGATGATTTATCCTATTCAACAACATTCGGAACAAATATCATTTGATAGAACCAGGTCGCCCATTTCTCCGGCCATTAGATTTGAACCACAATTACAATTTTTAAAACAAGAAGCTTGTATTTCCCAAAATATACAAATTGAGAATCAACCGAATAATATTAATAATGATAATAATGACAACGATCGTAATAATAATCGTCGTCAAAATTCTCGAACCTCAAGTCCATCTCCACAAACTGTTCACGCAACTCGTCCTCATTTATCAAGATCTATATCACATCAACAAATTGGACCAATTAATCATGCACAAAAACTTAGTGAATTACAGGCCAGATTTAAGGTTAAACTTGATAAGAGAACTCAAAGGAGTATGCCTAATATACAATTAGCTGCAGTAGCTCACGGTGCAATGCTTCAATCAAATGTTACAACTCCTCAAAAAACGAATCAAAATGGTGGTTCAGGTGGTGTACCGATAATGGATATTTCATCATCGTCCTTATCTACACCTAGTACACCAACTTTCCCCAATGAAAAACCACCAAATGTTGCTAAACAAACGCTTAATCCACCTCGTCGTGGTCATACACGTAAACGATCATTATCTGCACCTACTACTCCTTTCCCAAATCTTACACATCATTTACCAGGGTCCGTTCCTTTAAAACCAGCTCAATCATTTCCACTTAATTTTTCTATGGCATCTTACGCTCGTAGACCAATTCAAATTCAACGAAATCCTAAACATTCACATGCTACTACTATAATGTCATCTGAAGAATATCAAAGAAAATTAGATGAAGAACTTGAAAAAGTTGATTTTGAAGATATTACAGTAAGTGAACTTAAGGAGATGTTACGTCAAAGAGGGAAACCAGCTACCGGAAAAAAGGCAGTTTTGATGCAAAGACTTCAAGAAGAAGTGGAATTTGTTAAAGCTATGAAGAATACTAATAATCAATTAAAAAATAATAATAATTCACAATTTAATCAAATGATATCTACTCCAACATCACCATCTGGAGTCTCATTGCAAAGCCGTATTGCAAATTTACACATATCTAGTCCGCCTATGCATTCTAGACGCTTTAGCCCTTATGGAAGTGTTAGTATTCCAGGCAGTCCCCGAATGATGCCCAGCGGGCTGGGTAATGGACGAACTGGTTTTAATGGAAATAATGTTGCTTACCCGGAAGGAGATGAATGGCAATTTCATAGTGTTGGGATACAACCATTAATGCCACATAATATTGAAGATGCAACAGTTCAATCACATTCAATTATGATGATGGGACAAGCTACCACACAACAGCAACAACAACAACAACAACAAGAAATGTTTGGACAACAACAACCTTCATCAGCTCCGCCCACTACAACAGAATTTGATCAAGCATTCCAACAACCGCCATCATCAGCCCCACCTATGACTACCGAATTTGTAGATGCATATGATTTCATTAATCCTATTAATTTAATGTCCATAGGTCCCGATATGATGAGATTGAGTGTTTCCGACGCAGAAGATACACAAAGCGTATTGCTTAAACAAGAATCAGATAATGAGAATAAAGTTGAAAGGCAAACGAATGGTTCACTATTACCAAATGAAACCGTAACTGGAATTCTTACGCAACAAGCATTGGGATTTGATTTTAATTCACATCAACAATTACAAGATGAACATATGATGTTAAAATCTGACGGTTTGTATTTTTTTTTTATTTTTTTTCATTTATAAATTTTTTTTTTTCATTATTGGTTAGTAAATACTTTATAATTCCATATAATTAATTAATCTAAATTTTATATATAATAGATTTCCTCAATTATACATCTGTAGCTCCCCAACATTTACCGATGCAATTAGAACTTCAACAAGATGGAATGGGGTTTAGTAGATGGTAAATTACCTCCCAAATACGTTATATGAATGAATGCTATAATTTGTGGACGCTATAATAATTGGTGGACTTTATGTAATTTGTGGACGCTATAATTGACCGAGGCCTTAAAAATAATTCCAGTAGAAATTTGTTTTTAGGCATCAGAGAAATTTTTTGGAATCTATTTATTAATTTAACACATATATATATTTTGAAGTTAAGTTTTATCGTATTAGTATATTATTAGCATATTTACATTTTTTTTTTGTATTTTAACTTGGTGAATTTTTTTTGAAATTGTATTTTGAAATCTGTTTTTTTTTTTGATTTTATTTTGGTCTCTGTTGCGTTAATATTCATTTCAAATTCATTCATCATAATTTCAAAATTAGGTTTTGAAATGTATATCATTATTATTATTATTTAAACCAATTAATTTTTTTTTATCTATTGGGTTGACTTTTTAATATAACATAGATTATTATTATTCGTGATCCTGTTAATGTTGTTTAAGATTTAAATAATTATTGTTAGATAATAAGGAATTAGAGTCGTGTATCATTTTATCGACTTTTGCATTTATTATTTTTTCTTTTTTTACATTACATACATTTTTTTTCCATTAAATCTTCAAAATCTTGTTTTGGGTACCATTTTTTTTCATTTTCCTCACTCACAAAAAATCTTTTTTTCTTTGTAGTATAGTTTTTCCCCCTTTTCCCTTTCCCCTTTTGTTCAAAAAAAAAACATAATTTTTCAGATCCACTTATTCACTTAAATACGCAATAGATAACAAAAAAAAAATAATGTTTCTTTTTCAAAAAAAAATCTTGCATTGTAGTTATTATTTTTCAAAAAAAATCGGTGAAGGCAAAAAAAAAAAAATATGCGTGATTTTTTAAAAAGTAAACCAAAACTGAAAAAAAAATCAAAAAATTTCTTTTTTCTAATGAGTAATTAATTTGCATTGTGTGGCTATATATATATAAAATATATATATAATTAAATAATAGTCAAGTGATTATTATTGTAGGTAATTATTTGGATTTTAAAAAATTGAGGAAAATTTTTAATTGACGGAAATTTTTTCTTTTTCTTTATATATCTATTTTTATATAATATTTGAATTATTATTATAATAGTAATAATAATAATAATAATAATAANATAAGGAATTAGAGTCGTGTATCATTTTATCGACTTTTGCATTTATTATTTTTTCTTTTTTTACATTACATACATTTTTTTTCCATTAAATCTTCAAAATCTTGTTTTGGGTACCATTTTTTTTCATTTTCCTCACTCACAAAAAATCTTTTTTTCTTTGTAGTATAGTTTTTCCCCCTTTTCCCTTTCCCCTTTTGTTCAAAAAAAAAACATAATTTTTCAGATCCACTTATTCACTTAAATACGCAATAGATAACAAAAAAAAAATAATGTTTCTTTTTCAAAAAAAAATCTTGCATTGTAGTTATTATTTTTCAAAAAAAATCGGTGAAGGCAAAAAAAAAAAAATATGCGTGATTTTTTAAAAAGTAAACCAAAACTGAAAAAAAAATCAAAAAATTTCTTTTTTCTAATGAGTAATTAATTTGCATTGTGTGGCTATATATATATAAAATATATATATAATTAAATAATAGTCAAGTGATTATTATTGTAGGTAATTATTTGGATTTTAAAAAATTGAGGAAAATTTTTAATTGACGGAAATTTTTTCTTTTTCTTTATATATCTATTTTTATATAATATTTGAATTATTATTATAATAGTAATAATAATAATAATAATAATAAAATATTTATCTTTTAAATAATAATTTACATATATCCAGATATATCTCTCTTACTTAATAAATACACATGTCATGTTTTATTTAGAATTTCATTTTTAAAATATAGGATGTTAATTATTTAATATAATTTTTTTTTAATGTTCTTTTCTCTTTCTTAAATTTTTAATTTAATTTTTTTTTAATAATTATTTTACTTTCATTTCTTTAAAAAAAATGAATATAATATAGAAATTAATAATATTTGATAGATGTTAAGCAAATAAGCATATAATACATAAATATGATTTAATAAAGTAAAATACAAGTAATAATTTAATAATCTATAATAGTTTTTTTTTTTGTTATATATAAATTATTAATGACAATTGATATTTTTCATTTAAGAAAATATCTCTATATAATAGAAAATCACAAAATTATATAAATTATATTAATAATTGGGTAGTACAAATATGAATATTAGTGGTGATACTTTTCTGTATAAATTATCACGTTATCAAAATTATTTTGTAATTACAAATTTTCAAAAATTAAAATTAAAATTAAAATGGTTTATTTAACTTCTCTACCACTCCATCAAATCCTATTTGTGCACATTTTCTACCTGCTAATTCACAAGCAAATTTTAAACATCCCTCCGGTGACATTTCTTGTGATAATCCATATATTGCACCAGCTATAAATGTATCACCAGCTCCTACTGAATCGACTACACTTGGTATAGGTAAAGCTGAGGATGAATATAATTTTTGGGTAGGATTGTGAAAACACATTGCACCTGAATTTCCCCAGGTACAAAATAAATATGCTCTAATTTATAAAAAGAATCAAAATAATTAAAAAATGATTAAAAAATAATTAAAAATAATCAAAAAATAACTAAGAAGAATTCAAAAGAATTATACTCACGTGTCTTTACAGAATGGACTCATCACTTGCAAAAAATCACTTGCATTATTGTACCCTTTGCCTTCCGCAAAAACCTTGGAGAAAAACAGTATATCAGCTCTTTGCATCAAAGTTTCTAATCCCTTCCTATAAGGTTTCTCTAGCTCTACACTTATTATTGAGTTTTTCCTCCAAGCCATAGTGCCAATATAGTCAATCATTTTTGTTTCTTCAGCTGCATTACGTCCCTCGAAATGAATCAAATTGAATGGAATTTCCTCATTACACACCGTATCAAATTTTTTTTTGAATTCATCAAAAGTCAATTCATCAATACTGTTATTTATAATCGAAATATCGGGAAATGTTAGAAATTTTCTTAAAAATATTATAAAGAAAATTATCAACCCTATTAAATTTACCTATTGTAATTTACAATTGTTCTAGAACTTGTACTTTCAGCCTGAATGATATATGCTACTGGTGCATGTGTCGCACTAGGTCGAAATATACATGTTGACGTTTTTATATTATGTGCATTGAAATCTTGAATTATAAAACTGTAAAGATAATTAAAAAAAAAACCCCCCGATTATATTATTAATTATATTTCTTTAATAAGATTTGAATAATGTTCACTTGATATTCAATATAATACACTCACGTAGATGCTTCCTTACTAGCCATTGATGCCATAAAACTAGCATTCACCAAAGGAAATTGAGATAACACAGTTAATGTGTTACCTGCATTACCACCTCTTCGTTTTTCAACACGTTGAGCACGTTGTTTACCATCTTCAGGGGGAAATTTATCAACGTACAAGATTGTATCTTCATATGCTGAACCTATAGCAAGTATTTTCAAAGGATTTTTTGATTTTGGTTGAGGTGATTGCTGTTGCTGTTTCTGTTGTTGCTGTTGTTGTTGTTGTTTCTGTTGTTGCTGTTGTGGTGATGTTGGTGATTGCGAAGAGGAATATTGATTATTTTGTTGAGTTTCTGAAGGAATGTGATTCTGTATATTATTATTACTATTACTTCCGTTATTTCCAATATTTTCTGTATTATTAATATTATCTTTATTGCCAACATTACCATTGTTGGTGTTACTTGGCCCTTGGGTTGTAGTCATTGTAATTTATGTTCGTTGTAAAGAAGAAATTTGATTTGATTATAATAAATTGTTCATTTATTAGGATAATCAGTTATTTATATTACAGATTAATCATAGAATGAATAACTAGTCTAGTCTGTCGCTTTGCTGAGTCACTATATTGTTTAAATTAAATGTCACGCTAAATCTGCTCGTTTTAATTAGTGTTGCTTATCCCTTAAATGGTAGTGACGTCACAAGTTACTGCAATTCACATGATTTACCGTTTAAGGGATGAGGGTCCTTAACCTGTGCACCCCGTACAGGTTTTTATCCTGTGCGCCTTTACCTTTCGAATTTCATTGGTTCATAACTTTGCAGGTGATCCGATTAATTTCACGTGTAAGTTTCATGTGACAAATGTTAGGTGACAAATTTTGGGTGACAAATATGGTTTCCGCATGCAAAAAAATTCTCTGTCCCTGAGATATTTAATAAAATTCGATATTCGAAAGGTGTGACACACGGTGATAAATACACTACCCCTGATAACCCAAACTCTAACCCCCCTGTCGGCATAGGATAAGAATCTGTTACCCTACGCACAGGTTAAGATTTCCCTTAAGGGATAAGATCAAGTAGATTCCAATTTCATATGAAAAAAATGAATTTACCAATTTTTATTAAAAATATCTTTAAATAAACAAAATGTAATTTTTTTTATAANTTTGCTGAGTCACTATATTGTTTAAATTAAATGTCACGCTAAATCTGCTCGTTTTAATTAGTGTTGCTTATCCCTTAAATGGTAGTGACGTCACAAGTTACTGCAATTCACATGATTTACCGTTTAAGGGATGAGGGTCCTTAACCTGTGCACCCCGTACAGGTTTTTATCCTGTGCGCCTTTACCTTTCGAATTTCATTGGTTCATAACTTTGCAGGTGATCCGATTAATTTCACGTGTAAGTTTCATGTGACAAATGTTAGGTGACAAATTTTGGGTGACAAATATGGTTTCCGCATGCAAAAAAATTCTCTGTCCCTGAGATATTTAATAAAATTCGATATTCGAAAGGTGTGACACACGGTGATAAATACACTACCCCTGATAACCCAAACTCTAACCCCCCTGTCGGCATAGGATAAGAATCTGTTACCCTACGCACAGGTTAAGATTTCCCTTAAGGGATAAGATCAAGTAGATTCCAATTTCATATGAAAAAAATGAATTTACCAATTTTTATTAAAAATATCTTTAAATAAACAAAATGTAATTTTTTTTATAAAGGTAATTATATGTAATTCAAAGAAGGGTTTATTTGATAGTTTAAAATATATTTTATTAAACTAGTATTAGATATGTAATATTGACTTGTAATAGATATATACTTTGTTCTAAATGAAAAAAATAGGTGGTTTTATTATGAATAAGATTCTGATTGATAATTAAAATTGCTAAAATTTATTAAGTATAGTTAATTAATTTGTAAGTAGGAATTTTTAATTTATTTTATCGCGGTTTTCAAATTAGTGCGATTATGTGATGTAAATTGATTTTTATAAAAATCGAATACTGAATACAAAACCATATGATATATATAAAAATATTTGTATTACATATGATTTACAGATTAAACAAATATTAATGATAGATGGGTCATCTGCACATCTATTTATTGCATTTTGATCTTTTTTTAATGCCTTTGTATATAGTCTTTATACCGATTACAAAATGACTAAAAACTGATTACAAAATGACTAAAACCGATTACAAAACGACTAAAAACGATTACTATTGATTACCTTATGAATATATTTATTTATTTGATTAAAAAGGTTTTCTATAATCTTTATATTTACAAATATATATATATATTTTTATTTTTAACATAATATTTGTTATATTTTTAATAAATAAATTTTTGAAATAAGTTATTTTATTACATATATGATTTTATTGATTTTATTTTATTATAATAATTATAATAAATAAATTTTTGGCAAGAAAAGATAACTGTTTAATAGATATGATTCGATATTGTATTATTTTATATCAAGTTATTGGGTTTAATAAAGAAATAATATAGATATTTAATTTTTTGTCAAGCGGAAGTCACGTGATTTTCGAATTACGTAACAAATTTTTATTGATTAAAAAATGATCATCGATCACATGAGATCAGTCGTTTCGTCACATTACAAATTTTTATTGGTTAAAATGATCATTAATCATGTGATATTTGTTTATTGGTATTCGAATACAAATAAATTATGTTAACTGATTTTTTTACATGATCGCACTAATTTGAAAACCACGATAATTTATAAATAGGAATTTTGTATTATAAATTTTCACAAATAAAATATCTAATTTGTATTTATACATGTTTTCAAAATTGGTTTTGAATTTTTGAGATATTTCATCTTTTTGAGATTTATACAGAATTTATTCTATATTTAAAAATACAATATATTATTCAAATTATTTTTCAAAATTTTAAATTATTTATATAATGTTTAAATTTCAAATTCTAAATACTATATAATCTTAAATTTCAAATTTTAAACAATTTAGATAACATATATAGTATAGTATATTAAGAGAGAAATTGTACAATATGATTAAATAAAAAAGTATTTTTTTTTTATCTAATATAATGGTTTTATACAACCAAAAGATAATTTTGTTTTTTTCTAAAATAATAACAACTTCATTTTTATTAATTAAATTTCAAAAAATAAAACAATTTTATTAATGTATGGCAACTAAAAAAGCACCTGAAACTTCTTCAATCTCCAAAAGCGATGCCAATACTGAAGTCTTCCAACTTGAAACACTTTCCTTAAATTACCTACAAAACTAAAATATTTCAGCAATTCCAGACGACAATAGTGTATCAAAACTGCAACCATGTAAATTATGTAGTAAAGCTATATTTAATTTCTGATTCGAAGCATTTACAACACTATCTTGTAGCCATATACTGTACCGTTTGTGTATCGAGAAGCATATTATACAAGGAGGAGTATGAAAACCTTCATGTCCAATCTGTAATTGGAATATCGAGATTAATAAAGAAGAACTTGTCCTAATTTCAGGAGAGTATCATATAGCACTTAAAGATCACAATAAGGGATATGCTTCCTATACATGTCGTCAAAAGTAAAAAGCCATTGACTCAACTATTGAAATTTAGTTGTGTCTATGTAATTGCGTCAAAATAATTGTGTCAATTGCGTCAATTGCGTCAATTTTTTATATGACTCAATTCCAAATTTTCAAATTTTAATTGCGTCTGACTTAATTCAATAGTTTTGACGACATGTATAATGCTTCCCAACAATTGATTGTAACTATCAACAATGAAGAAGATGATAGTGGTTTGGAGGAAATGATAAAACTAGGATTGATTGTAAATGAATCTGAGCAAGATACAAGCTATACGTGTTGCCTAAATCCCAAATAATTTGGGATTTGGGACGCCAAAATGCACAAATTATTAGTATTTGGGATTTGGGATTTGGGATTTGGGATTTCGGCAAAAAATACTAATTGTAATTTGGAATTTGGGATTTGGGATTTGGGATTTTGGCATTTGGGATTTTAGCATTTGGATTTTGAATTTGGGTGGCAGGTATAATACAAGCCCTATTGACAATAAAAAAGTACGAGTAACGTGATACAAGTCAATTCGACCGATCAAGATAATATAAACAAGATCACCGATACTCAAGAGCGGGGCACCAATCCTATTGTAATCGATGATGATGAACAAGATACCGACAAACAAGATATTGTACAAAGTTTATTGGAAGAGTTGTCTACACTAGTGATGGTAGGCGCAATACTATACATGTCGTCAAAACTAATTTGACCTTGACTCAACTCTTAAAATTTCAATTTTTAATTGCGTCTGACTCAACTAATTGCGTCAATCACTAGTAAAAATCAAAATTTGCCTTGACTCAACTCCAATTTTTCCCAATTTTAATTGCGTCTGACTCAATTCAATAGTTTTGACAATATGTATACACAATACGAATTGAGTCAGGAATTTAGTCAGATTTAATTTAGCCAATTGAGCTTGGAATTTAGTCACGGCGCAATCAGATGCAATGGCTAAATTCTGGCGCAAAGGCTAAATAATGGTGCAATTCTGATTGGCTGGCACAATTATAAAATTTATTAAATAATTATTTTTAAATTTTTAAAAATAATTAATTTTAACTTTAATTTCAAATCAATTTTACATAACTAGGAGCGATTTTCTACTATGATATTCCTATGACAGATCGAAAGATCTGGTTCTTAGCTACAAGATGATATATATTTCATTTTTGTAACATTAAAATTGACCAAATTATAGCTATTTTAAAACAATATATTAAAATATTTTTTTTTTTTTTCTTTTAAAGATAAGTAGCGGTCACGCTTTATTTCATTATATACATAAGTAAACCACGTTAAAAAAAACAGGTTAATACATAAGAAATAAAACAAACTAAGTTATAAAACTACCGTTCGACCAACCACCCTGCCGGAAAATCCCAACAAACCCACCAGAGCAACCCGATAAGCTATCTAAGAAAAAAAGTAAAAAAAAATTTTTTCCATTCAGTACGCTGTTGCTAGCGCCCGAAAGTCCCCACCTACAACTCTCCCAAGGGAACAACATCCCTCCCCACAAAGTCACAGTCCAAAAAAAAAAAAAAAACTCACACTCTTCAACCTTATATAGCAACTCCCGCCCCCGTCCACGAACCAAAACATCACATCACACGTTCTTACCACCTGATTCCCACCTATGTACTACCATACCACCCAAAAATTTTTTTCCCCGCCGATCTCTCCTTAGACATCAACATGTCCCACTTTTTATCAATGCGTCACCCCTGATCGACAAGATCGACAAATCAGGGTCAAACCGAAATTTGAAAATTCCCCAAAACCATCCAAAAACATGAAAAAAAAGAATTCGTGACGCAGACCCTTCCCACTACCAAACGAAAATTATACAGCCCCAGGAAAAACTCCTGTTTCCAGTGTTCGTTCGAGGTCAAAATGTTAAAAACGGAAAAGGGCAACTAAGAACAAGTCGCCAGTTCGTCCTCAAGCTTATCCACATGAAGACTATTTTCACAGAAAAAACGCCGAGTTCGCTGTTTACACCTTCCGTCAAAAGAACCAGAGTCAAAACCCCGTAGACCAAACTTCATATATTCTTCTTAGGACCGTCCACTATAGTTAGTCTTATCCGGTCGGACTTAACCTCCAACTAACAGGCACCAAGAAAAAAATAATAATTTTTTACTGCGTGTTTTTTGAATAATTTATCGAACGGAGAGAGAGAGTTACACAATATATTAAAATATTAATATTGGTAAAATTAATTAATAATTTTATCTGATCAATCTTTTGTCACGTGACTAAAATTGCGCCTGAATTTAACCAGAAAAAAATTAATTAGCCTTTGAGCCAGAATTTAGCCGGCACAATTGAATTAACCTTTGAGCCAGAATTTAACCAGAATTTAGCTGGCGCAAAATTAATTAGCCAAAGGCGCAATTATTGAGCCAGCCTTCATATCAATTGAGCCTTCTACCTTTAGTCCACATCTATTAAGGGTGAAACTGTCGAAGCTATAATTGATGAAGATGAAAATAACAAGAATTCAGCACCAAAAAATCTAAGCATTTTATACTAGAAAGCATGACGTGCTGAAATACGTGTGATGAAAGCAAAGCAGGAAGAAATTACATGTTGATATTATTATGGAAAAGGGTTTGAGGAAAGAGTTGAAACTATATTAAACAACAAAAAAGGTGTTAGAGATCAATCCGTGCGAAGTCGGGTTTATAACAAAATTGTACAACATATCCCAGGATATTTAAAAGATAATTTGCGCAAAAAAACTCAAAGGGCTGTTAAAATATACAAGTTATTTCGCAATATCAGGATAAATAAAATTAAATGAATTCTCTCATATGGTGCCAACTATACATATCGTCAAAATTATTGAATTGAGTCAGATGCAATTAAAATCAAAAAAAATTGGAATTGAGTCAAGATAAATTTTAATTTTTACTAGTGATTGACACAATTAGTTGAGTCAGATGTAATTAAAAATTGAAATTTTAAGAGTTGAGTTAAAACCAAATTAGTTTTGACGACATGTATAGTGCCAACACAATTTCGAAGTTTACAGTAACTCAAATCCAATTAATAAAACAGCAGTTTTGCAAAGCTGAAAATGAGGAATCTGGTCATGTGTAGGACTGCCGGTCTCACATATGATCATCACATTATTACTATGTCACATATATATGACGATCAACTCATATAATATTATAATTTTATATATCGATCATGTAATATTAAATTTATATACCGATCTACAATAAATAAAATATTAATTATTTTTACATTAGGTTTGTAAAATATAAAATTAACGATCCAGTTTATATGAGAAAATGAAATATATGAAATCTGTTACACAGATGCAGTAGCACAGATAGTGTGGTAAATAATTACTGAAGTTTATATATATATGCATATTTCGATTATACAAAATTGAATCTTGTTCTAAAAAACCCTAAAATCGCTAAATATATATTCTCTATAATCGATAAATATGTCTGGTTTTGATATTACAACTTTTATCGATAAGAAAGATAGAACATTACCCAAACCCTTTAATATTCGCCCTGGATATGATATGAGGTATAATATTTCATATATATTACATTATGATAGAACTTATGGTAATAAACTTAATCAAATATTCGATAATGAGAAATTATTTGATAATTTATCTATTGTAAAACTCAATGAAACAGTAATTCAAAGAACAATACAAGTCAGAGTATCTTCACAGAATTTGTTGAACGCTGGAAAATTTAGTGTATATCATCAGCTATGTTTATTCTTATCATTTGGTCAAGGTAAATTTGTTAATTCCAATTATCGTAGACTGAGAATTTATAAGAACCATATGGCAATTTGTTTTGGTTGCTGGAAACTCGTAAAAATTGATGATATACAACCTAAAAATCATTCCATTTTACTAAACAAAGGCATGTTGATCGTCTTAAATCTGAAAACCTGATGCAAGAGCATTGGGACCACAAATATGATAAACCAAAAACTGATTTCAGAAAAGCAAAGATTATACAAAGTGTTTGGAAACGATTCCAAGAAAAAGAGCCATCAAATGCACGACTTGCTTAGAATAGTTTGCCAAACGATAGTACCCCGGATAATGAAAAACTTCTAGGTTTAACTTAACATATACGTGTTGTCCAAATCCCAAATAATTTGGGATTTGGGATGCCAAAATGCACAAATTACTAGTATTTGGGATTTGGAATTTGGGATTTGAGATTTCGGCAAAAGATACTAATTGTAATTTGGGATTTGGGATTTCGGCATTTGGAATTTCAGCATTTGGATTTTGAATTTGGGCGGCAGATATAACTTAACATAAAGTAAAAAATCCTCAGACTCAAGAACAATTTAATCAATGGCATACTAAATGAATAGAAATTTATAAACAATGTAATTCTAGTATTCCTTCAGATATTTATATTAAAAAATATGTAGATTATTATATTCTGGATAATTGGATAAATTCTAAAAAGAGTCAATTACAAGAAAAATTCTGAAAGCGACTTTTAGAAATAAAAACATAGTATATACACTTTTTCCTCTTCAGTTCAGAAAAAAATATTTGATTAGTAAAAGTATATGTTATCTACCCACAAAGTGACTGCCTCTGGCAATTTTTCTGGTTTCAAGCAATTACTGTGAGAAGGCAGAATTTACATATAATTTAGTCATAATTTATTATTTTTTATATATATGATTGGCAATAATAAATATGTTTTTACATCAACAATAAATTGTATATAATGGTTATGCATGTGATACAGAGTCCCAAGAGAGTAACCCTGTGTGAACACAGATAACGAATCAATTATTTATCATAGTGACAAGTCGTCATATTTCATAAATTCGTGCATATGATACATTATATTTTATAGTTAATATCAATAATGCATTTGCTCTACCCTTGGCAATAATAATATCACTAATTGTTTCAGGGGATAAGCGGGTTGCATCTGATCTTAATCTTCTAACCATTTTATATACACAGAAAAATAAGATAGGGAACATTTTTTTTATTTTGTCAAGTGTTAATAATTGAGTGTTAATGCTTATGCATGTGACATGAAGCCCCAAGGAAGCAACCTCATGTGATCACAAAAAAATGATATACTAACTATTTCATAGATAATGATTTGCGATATAAACATTCATCTAACTCTAATATAGTTTTTTCAATCCTTTCACACATCTTAACCTCCTCTAAAAACCCAGCTTTAAGCTTAGTATTCTCTCACATAGCCTGTTTTAACTTTACATTCTCTGCCTTAACCTTGGTGTTTTTGGCTTCAAGTATAATAATACGCTGTTCCAATAAATTAATTTTAGATCGTACGTTAGTTAACATTGCCTTAACTTTTGTGTTTTTAGCCTCAAGTATAATAATATACTGATTCAATAAATCGATTTTAGATTGTGTGTTTATTATTGTTGATATAAAATACGGATATAATCAAAAGTTTGAGAAATATATGAGTAAAACATCAGTAAATTTTTTTAAACGTAAGTCTTCGAAGTCCTTCACTCCGATAACCTTCGAATACCTCCAACATAAACGTAATATTTATGAAAGTTATTGGTACCGAAAACCTTCATTTTTATTAATAAAACGTAATACTGCAGAGGTTATTGATATCAATAACCTTCAATAACCTTCACTTTATCATAATAAACGTAATATTTATGAAAGTTATTAATCTAATAATCTTCAATAATCTTTAAAAATGAAATTATTACAATAACCTCCAATATAAAAAATTTCCTGATGAAATTAACTCAAGTTTTTATGTATATAATCGCGAAAAATAATTTATGCATTGTGTTTAATTAAAAATTTGTATAAATTAATTATAAGTTTTTTCCATTCTTCCATAAGATCATCAAGCCATATAATACTTAATTCGCTTTTTAGTATATCGCGACGTAATACATTATCAGGAATTAAATATAGCGTATTAAATATGCCGTTCTAGTGCGTTCTCCGAACGCTTCGTATATATAGCGTACTAGAACGCACCGTTCTAGTGTGTTCTCTGAACATTTCGTATATATAGCGTACTAGAACGTACCGTTCTAGGGGAACCGTTAAAGCCAGGTGCTATCACATGATAAGACGATCATCGCCTGCCCGGAAACTGAAACTATCATATGACATATATGACATTTCGGCCAATCAGATTGCGTAAAAATACTTCTCACGAAAAAATAAAAAAAAGTAAAAAAACAATCGCACTCACAACCATCCACACCTCCTTTTAATACTTTCCTCTATTTTCACCTCCATTTATCTTCTCTCTCATCTCCATTTATTCATTGTTACTTCAGTTGGTTGACTTTATTGCATTCCAATTTAACAGTGGTTCTGAATATTTTTTTTTAAAATACTTAAAAAAAATTATGAGTATTTTTGACAAAGAAAACTTTTCTCAAGATTTTTCACAACAAATACTTCCTATATATGCTTTTCCGCAACTATTTCCTGAACCAACTACTTTAACTAACACCTTAGCAACCAACTCAATTGCAAACCTTACTATCGATCAAAAACGCACATTACTTTTTAACGTTCAACAACCATTCGAAGTGCCGATGAAAGAGTTTGATGATGAATGGTGGCCATTAGTTACAAATATTTGGATAAAGTTTAGTTATAAGAATCATGTCAACGGAAATTCTTGGAAAACTTTCGTATGTCGCTTTACAAAACATTTTGAATCAAGTACACGCAAACAGGATATTCCAAGTGAGAAACGACGAAAAACAAAGGTTCGAACAGCAAACTTATGTTTTGCAAAAATAAAAATATCAAGATTTGTTGCTGAGCAAAAAGTATGTATTGAACGATTCCAAGATTCCCCCNCGATCAAAAACGCACATTACTTTTTAACGTTCAACAACCATTCGAAGTGCCGATGAAAGAGTTTGATGATGAATGGTGGCCATTAGTTACAAATATTTGGATAAAGTTTAGTTATAAGAATCATGTCAACGGAAATTCTTGGAAAACTTTCGTATGTCGCTTTACAAAACATTTTGAATCAAGTACACGCAAACAGGATATTCCAAGTGAGAAACGACGAAAAACAAAGGTTCGAACAGCAAACTTATGTTTTGCAAAAATAAAAATATCAAGATTTGTTGCTGAGCAAAAAGTATGTATTGAACGATTCCAAGATTCCCCCAACCACACACATAACATAGAAGAAAGTGACAAATTAAAACGCTCCCAAGCTGTTCGAGTTTTGGTAGAAAAAGAAGCAGTTAAAAATTATCCCATACCTGCAATAGTTAATACAGTTAAAGAGTTTGGAACTGAAAAACTGAATCTCGGCTTGAGCGTAAAGGAATTAAAGTGGAGAGAAGTTGCCAACATAAAATATAAAATCCATGGATCTCAAAATACTTATCTTGTGGGTGCTTCTAAATTAACAACGGATATTCAGGATACGATTCTTTTTTTAAAAAAAGAAGGATATCAAGTTGAATTATATGAAACTCATCACCAATCTACACGCGGTTTTGTTTTTGCGCAATCAAAACAACTTGAAAAACTTCAACGATATGGATGGTTAACCTTGATAGACTCTACACACAAAACAAATAAGTATGACTGGCGTTTGTTTACACTGTATATTCGAGATGGATATGGATGTTGGGATGTTGGTGCACATTTTTTTGTCAGTAAAGAAGACAGTGACACTGTTGCAGAGGCATTGATAATAACCCGACGATTTTGTAGCTCTTGGAAATCCCGATATTTTTTAGCAGACCAAAGCAGTATAGAAGCCAAAAGTATTGTAACGGCTTTTCCGGGTCTTCAAAAAGGTGAACAGAAATGTACCGTTATTTTTTGCACCGTACATGTTATGCGAACTTGGATGAGTAAAATTTATGATTCAAAAACTCGAAGCGAGATGATTCAAGCTATGCATAAACGAACGAAAATTGGTTGTGAGATGCTTGTTCAAGAATCAATTAATGATTGCGCCCTCCTTCCTATTAAACGGTATATCTCAAGATACTATTTGAAAAATATTCATCAATGGGCCCTTTGGGCTCGCCAGCATTCCCCATTACTTTTGCAAGTAACATTAACCAATGCTTTGGAATCGTATCATAGTGAACTAAAAAAAATGACCTCCTCTCAACATGGTTTAATTGGTGCGTGTAACAAGATCGTTGCACTTGATTTGAAAAGGCGTTCAGATTCAGATTATGTCGCGTTCGAATTTCGTGTTAAAAAAATTTCAGTTACCGGTGTTGATGATGATATTTTAAAAGAGATTCATAAATTCCCTCTTCCAATTCAAAAATTAATAGTTAATGAAATTTTATTTGTTAATGATAGAATAGAAAAAGGAAAAGAATTACCTGGTTTAACATCACTCGAGTGTCCCTGTACTTTTTTTCACAAATATATGCTCCCTTGTAAACATATTTTTCACGAACAACTATATGGTCCCAGGAAATTGCTGACAATTGATGCTTGGAACCGATTTTAACAAATGTTTGATGAGAGCGGATTCGAAATTTATGAGCATCGGGAGTTAGTAAGTTTTGAAATACGTGAAATAGATGAAATTAATAAAGCGGCAGAAAATAGAAAACTAACCGTAAGTGAATTAATGGAAAGAACACGCAATGAATATTGGAATATCAAAGAGAATGGTAATGAAAAGGAAAAAAGTGAATTTATGGAAAGGTTAAAAACTTGTTTAGATCCTATTTTAAAAAAAAAATGATTTCGAAAATATAAAATAAACTTTACAAATGATAAAATATTATGACAAAGCAAATAAAAATTATTTTTGTACTTTTTTTTATTTTTTCGTGAGTATTTTTACGCAATCTGATTGGCCGAAATGTCATATATGTCATATGATAGTTTCAGTTTCCGGGCAGGCGATGATCGTCTTATCATGTGATAGCACCTGGCTTTAACGGTCCCCCGTTCTAGTGCGTTCTCTGAACGTTTCGTATATATAGCGTACTAGAACGCACCGTTCTAGTGCGTTCTCCAGACGTTTCGTATATATAGCGTCCTAAAACGCCTCTATATTGGCTGATTATAAAAATTGACTGATTTTCTGTTACACAAAAATTTTTTTATTTACCTCTTAATAAAGTTAATAAAATTTATTGATAACAAATTCTGACTACTAAGTAAAGTTGTTCTTTTGGAGTAAAGTAAACAAAATAAAAGAAAAAATAAGATACATATGGGCTGATTGCGAAAGTCTTAAAATTTTAAATCAGGTGATATCCTTTCAGCCAATTATAATTTTATTTATTTTTCGAAGAAATTTAAAAATCAAAAAAATCTCAATATTTTATTAAGAAAACTATTTCTCAACTCCTAAATAAAAATATTCAGCACAAAATTTTATATATATTTGTAATTTTTAAAAATATATATAAAATTATGTGCTGAATATTTTTATTTCTCAACTCCTAAATAAAAATATTCAGCACAAAATTTTATATATATTTGTAATTTTTAAAAATATTTTATTAAGTAAATAAGAGTTTAAATATAAGTAGACCTGTTAATAAATACTTGTCAACCCATCAAACCCGACCCTAACCCATTAACCCAACTATACTTGCACGCAAAATTATTTTGGGGCCCTGAAATTGTAATTTTGGAGAAAAAAGTTGAAATAGTTTTTTATAGAAGGCAAAATTATTTTACTTAAAACCTAAAATTTTTTGACCACCCAGATTTATTCTTTGATTGAAGATACATATAACTGGGTACTTTTTTTATTTCCATATATAGAAAGAATTCTGTATAAATCTCAAAAAGTCAAAATATCTCAAAAATCCAAAATCAATTTTGGGAATATGTATAAATCCAACCCCCTTACCCTGCGGAAATTTGTTTTATTTTTTTCTTAAAAGGTTTAATAACGTTATTTTATTTTATTTTTTCTTTTATTTTGTTTACTTTACTCCAAAAGAACAACTTTACTTAGTAGTCAAAATCTGTTATCAATAAGTTTTATTAACTTTATTAAGAGGTAAATAAAAAAATTTTTTGTGTAACAGAAAATCAGTCAATTTTAATAATCAGCCGATATGAAAATAATGTTATTAAACCTTTTAAAAAAAAAATAAAACAAATTTCCACAGGGTAAGGGGGCACTAGTCGAAATGGTCCAATTCGGCTAAAATTCGGCTGTGCGATTTTCAGCTGAAATATAACCGAAAGTCGACCGAAATTTTTCTTTTTTTTTTGCCGATTGTTATGCCGATTGGCAGCCAATCGGCAAAAATTCGGTAATAAAAATTCTGATAGAAATCAGAAAGAAATATTCAACAATCGGAAAGAAAACGGTAAGTAAATTTATTCAGAATTCTGATGGAAATCAGAAAGAAATATTCAAAATCCGGTAAGTCAATTTATTCAAAATTCTGATGGAAATCAGAAAGAAATATTTAAGAAATGTTCAAAATCCGGTAAGTAAATTTATTCAGAATTCTGATAGAAATCAGAAAGAAATATTCAAGAATTGTTCAAAATCCGGTAAGTAAATTTATTCAGAACTCAGATAGAAATATTCAAGAATTGTTCAAAATCTGGTAAATAAACTTGGTCAAAATTCTGATAGAAATCAGAAAGAAATATTCAAGAATTGTTCAAAATCCGGTAAGTAAACTTGGTCAAAATTCCGATAGAAATCAGAAAGAAATATTCAAGAATTGTTCAAAATCCGGTAAGTAAACTTGGTCAAAATTCCGATAGAAATCAGAAAGAAATATTTAAAATTTGGAAAGAAAACGATAAGTAAACTTGGTCAAAATTCTAATAGAAATCAGAAAGAAATATTCAAAATTTGGAAAAAAAACGATAAGTAAACTTGGTCAAAATTCTAATAGAAATCAGAAAGAAATATTCAAAATCCGGTAAGAAACAGAAAGTAAACTTGGTCAAAATTCTGATAGAAATCAGAAAGAAATATTCAAGAATTGGTTAAAATCCGGTAAGTAAATTTATTCAAAATTCTAATAGAAATCAGAAAGAAATATTCAAAAAATCGGAAAGAAAACTTAATTAAAATTCTAATAGAAATCAGAAACAAATATTCAAAATTTGGAAAGTAAACTTGGTCAAAATTCTGATAGAAATCAGAAAGAAATATTCAAGAATTGGTTGAAATCCGGTAAGTAAACGAAAATGGCTAATGTTCTTTATTAAATAATCTAAAAATAATCATTAAAAATAATAAAAATAATACTAAAATATCCTAAAATATATTGATAAATGTCTATATATTATATACTTATTATTGTTCAGCCAAAATTTTTGAACTAGAAGTACTAGCAAAACTCGGTTTATCTTCCCCCTCCGTTTGCACGAATTCAGTGTCATAAACGACATCTTCTTGTTCATTACATGCCCAGTTAGGGGCTTTCGCCGGAGGGGGAAAATCGTACCGCTGAACTTCATCGGAATAGTTTCGTTTCCGTTATAATTGAGCAGTAGTACTTGAAGCCGATTTGGGATCAAGTACATTTCTGAGCAAGTGTTTTAGCTAAATATTATGCGAAAATAGATTAAAAAAAAAATAAGTATTAAGGAAATTTCGGTAATAAATCAATAATAAATTAGTAATAATTGTTAAAGAATAAAAGCATTTCAGAAATAAATCAAAAATTGGTTTTTTTGTATATAATATTAAAAAAAAAGAGAAAAAAAATAAGTATTAGTAATATTTCAGTAATAATTTGAAAGAGAAAAAAATAAATATCAATAATAAATCGATAATAATTCAGTAATAAATTAGAAATTGATTTTTTTGCATATAATATTAAAAAAAAAGGGAAAAAATAAGTATTAGTAATATTTCGGTAATAGAAAAAAAATAAAATATCAGTAATAAATCAATAATAAATCGGTAATAAATCAATAATAAATAAAAGAATATAATTTTTTGTATATAATATTAAAAAAAAAGAGAAAAAATAAGTATTAGTAATATTTCGATAATAAATTGAAAGAGAAAAGATAAAATCATTAATAAATCGGTAATAAATTGGTAATAAATAAAAAGATATATATAATATTAAAAAAAAGAGAGAAAAAATAAGTATTAGTGATATTTCGGTAATAGAAAAAAAATAAAATCGATAATAAATCAATAATAAATCAATAATAAATAAAAGAATATAATTTTTTGTATATAATATTAAAAAAAAAGAGAAAAAATAAGTATTAGTAATATTTCGATAATAAATTGAAAGAGAAAAGATAAAATCATTAATAAATCGGTAATAAATTGGTAATAAATAAAAAGATATATATAATATTAAAAAAAAGAGAGAAAAAATAAGTATTAGTGATATTTCGGTAATAGAAAAAAAATAAAATCGATAATAAATCAATAATAAATCAATAATAAATAAAAGAATATAATTTTTTGTATATAATATTAAAAAAAAAGAGAAAAAATAAGTATTAGTAATATTTCGATAATAAATTGAAAGAGAAAAGATAAAATCATTAATAAATCGGTAATAAATTGGTAATAAATAAAAAGATATATATAATATTAAAAAAAAGAGAGAAAAAATAAGTATTAGTGATATTTCGGTAATAGAAAAAAAATAAAATCGATAATAAATCAATAATAAATCAATAATAAATAAAAGAATATAATTTTTTGTATATAATATTAAAAAAAAAGAGAAAAAATAAGTATTAGTAATATTTCGATAATAAATTGAAAGAGAAAAGATAAAATCATTAATAAATCGGTAATAAATTGGTAATAAATAAAAAGATATATATAATATTAAAAAAAAGAGAGAAAAAATAAGTATTAGTGATATTTCGGTAATAGAAAAAAAATAAAATCGATAATAAATCAATAATAAATCAATAATAAATAAAAGAATATAATTTTTTGTATATAATATTAAAAAAAAAGAGAAAAAATAAGTATTAGTAATATTTCGATAATAAATTGAAAGAGAAAAGATAAAATCATTAATAAATCGGTAATAAATTGGTAATAAATAAAAAGATATATATAATATTAAAAAAAAGAGAGAAAAAATAAGTATTAGTGATATTTCGGTAATAGAAAAAAAATAAAATCGATAATAAATCAATAATAAATCAATAATAAATAAAAGAATATAATTTTTTGTATATAATATTAAAAAAAAAGAGAAAAAATAAGTATTAGTAATATTTCGATAATAAATTGAAAGAGAAAAGATAAAATCATTAATAAATCGGTAATAAATTGGTAATAAATAAAAAGATATATATAATATTAAAAAAAAGAGAGAAAAAATAAGTATTAGTGATATTTCGGTAATAGAAAAAAAATAAAATCGATAATAAATCAATAATAAATCAATAATAAATAAAAGAATATAATTTTTTGTATATAATATTAAAAAAAAAGAGAAAAAATAAGTATTAGTAATATTTCGATAATAAATTGAAAGAGAAAAGATAAAATCATTAATAAATCGGTAATAAATTGGTAATAAATAAAAAGATATATATAATATTAAAAAAAAGAGAGAAAAAATAAGTATTAGTGATATTTCGGTAATAGAAAAAAAATAAAATCGATAATAAATCAATAATAAATCAATAATAAATAAAAGAATATAATTTTTTGTATATAATATTAAAAAAAAAGAGAAAAAATAAGTATTAGTAATATTTCGATAATAAATTGAAAGAGAAAAGATAAAATCATTAATAAATCGGTAATAAATTGGTAATAAATAAAAAGATATATATAATATTAAAAAAAAGAGAGAAAAAATAAGTATTAGTGATATTTCGGTAATAGAAAAAAAATAAAATCGATAATAAATCAATAATAAATCAATAATAAATAAAAGAATATAATTTTTTGTATATAATATTAAAAAAAAAGAGAAAAAATAAGTATTAGTAATATTTCGATAATAAATTGAAAGAGAAAAGATAAAATCATTAATAAATCGGTAATAAATTGGTAATAAATAAAAAGATATATATAATATTAAAAAAAAGAGAGAAAAAATAAGTATTAGTGATATTTCGGTAATAGAAAAAAAATAAAATCGATAATAAATCAATAATAAATCAATAATAAATAAAAGAATATAATTTTTTGTATATAATATTAAAAAAAAAGAGAAAAAATAAGTATTAGTAATATTTCGATAATAAATTGAAAGAGAAAAGATAAAATCATTAATAAATCGGTAATAAATTGGTAATAAATAAAAAGATATATATAATATTAAAAAAAAGAGAGAAAAAATAAGTATTAGTGATATTTCGGTAATAGAAAAAAAATAAAATCGATAATAAATCAATAATAAATCAATAATAAATAAAAGAATATAATTTTTTGTATATAATATTAAAAAAAAAGAGAAAAAATAAGTATTAGTAATATTTCGATAATAAATTGAAAGAGAAAAGATAAAATCATTAATAAATCGGTAATAAATTGGTAATAAATAAAAAGATATATATAATATTAAAAAAAAGAAAGAAAAAATAAGTATTAGTAATATTTCGGTAATAGAAAAAAAATAAAATCATTAATAAATCGGTAATAAATCGATAATAAATAAAAGGATATATATAATATTAAAAAAAAAGAGAGAAAAAAATAAGTATTAGTAATATTTCGGTAATAGAAAAAAAATAAAATCGATAATAAATCAATAATAAATCAATAATAAATAAAAGAATATAATTTTTTGCATATAATATTAAAAAAAAAGAGAAAAAATAAGTATTAGTAATATTTCGGTAATAAATTGAAATAAATATCAATAATAAATCAATAAAAAAAAGAATAAGTTTCGGTAACATTTCAAAAATAAATACTAACCTCCGCAGACCGCCAGGAAAGATCATAAACATTTACTACTGTTTTCGAATGATCTTTTTCGTCGGTATCGGACATTTCTGGTGAATGAAAGGTGTGATCTGCCAACATTCGCAATAATGATTCTTTATCATAGTCTATAATATTAGGATCATTTTTTCTAAATAATTCTTTTGCCGCTTTAATACGACGAAGTTTTTTCTAAATTCAGAATATAATCATATAATTTAGTATATAATTGACATAATAAAAGTAATAACTGTAAATAATAAATTATATACATCATTTTGCCGATTGTTGGTATGTACACGATGAAGATCTTTCGGAAGTTTTCCAGAATTACGCATTCGCGCAGTGGCTCATCGAGATTTATGTATATTATTGAGCCATTTCGTTAACTGCGTAATCGAAGGTCTAAATTTCGGTGCTAATGATTTTTGTAATTTTGGTATTAATTTGCGACTAATTTCGCAATTATTCGCACTAGTAAATGTTTGGTCGTAGTTAAGACTAAATTCGGAATTAATTGTTTTTATAATTATTTTCATTTCATTTTGTAAAAAATAAAAAAAATAAAAAAAAATAGTAAGAAATTGCTTAAAACCACATTCTGAATGCTAACCGAATTACTAACCCTGGCGTCTTTTTCATTCTTTTCATCATCTGATTCAGTATCTTCTTCTGAATCATTGCCAAAAACTCTTTTTCCTTTATTTGTTTTGGCGATTTTTTTGGATTTTAATTTTCGTCTTTTTGGATGTTTTGAAGGAATTATTTCAGATTCGGTACCAGAATCACCTGGACTGGATCTTACCGAAATAGATTCTGGAATTCGATATTTTCGAAATCGATCAAGATTTTTTATGAGCTGATCATTTTCAGCACCGAATTGTTGATTAATATTTGCCAGAAAATCTATTTCTTCCTTCATTTGGTTTATATTTTCTTGACTTTTTTCTAATTTTTCTTCAAAATCAATTTCCATTTGAGAGTTTTGCCTTTTAAGTTCGGCAATTTCCTTTTTTAATTTTTGATTTTCTGAAAATGAGATAAAATCTAGAAGCATATTTTGTAAAACAGAGCTCATTTCGGAAACAATGCAGCAAATAGAATATATACAAGTATTTACCAGTTTTTAATTCATCTACTGTCTCTGGAATTGTACTTTCAAGTTCTTCCGAAAAGTGTACAGTTTGAGAAGCAGAAGTCTGTTCCTTATATGATCGTGGTAGACGAATATTGTATTTTTCTTTTAAAGAAGAGATATCAACAATTTTTTTAGAAGTTTCAGAAGATTCTGGCTCATTATGAGCAGAAGAAGGTTCATTTTGCAAAGAAGAAAGCTCAACGCATCTTTTTATATGAATTCGCGGTATTCGCGATTCTTGAGACATTATAAGAAAAAATAAGTGGAAAGAAAAAAAAATAAGAAATAATAGAAAGAAGAAAGAAATAATANTAAGTTTCGGTAACATTTCAAAAATAAATACTAACCTCCGCAGACCGCCAGGAAAGATCATAAACATTTACTACTGTTTTCGAATGATCTTTTTCGTCGGTATCGGACATTTCTGGTGAATGAAAGGTGTGATCTGCCAACATTCGCAATAATGATTCTTTATCATAGTCTATAATATTAGGATCATTTTTTCTAAATAATTCTTTTGCCGCTTTAATACGACGAAGTTTTTTCTAAATTCAGAATATAATCATATAATTTAGTATATAATTGACATAATAAAAGTAATAACTGTAAATAATAAATTATATACATCATTTTGCCGATTGTTGGTATGTACACGATGAAGATCTTTCGGAAGTTTTCCAGAATTACGCATTCGCGCAGTGGCTCATCGAGATTTATGTATATTATTGAGCCATTTCGTTAACTGCGTAATCGAAGGTCTAAATTTCGGTGCTAATGATTTTTGTAATTTTGGTATTAATTTGCGACTAATTTCGCAATTATTCGCACTAGTAAATGTTTGGTCGTAGTTAAGACTAAATTCGGAATTAATTGTTTTTATAATTATTTTCATTTCATTTTGTAAAAAATAAAAAAAATAAAAAAAAATAGTAAGAAATTGCTTAAAACCACATTCTGAATGCTAACCGAATTACTAACCCTGGCGTCTTTTTCATTCTTTTCATCATCTGATTCAGTATCTTCTTCTGAATCATTGCCAAAAACTCTTTTTCCTTTATTTGTTTTGGCGATTTTTTTGGATTTTAATTTTCGTCTTTTTGGATGTTTTGAAGGAATTATTTCAGATTCGGTACCAGAATCACCTGGACTGGATCTTACCGAAATAGATTCTGGAATTCGATATTTTCGAAATCGATCAAGATTTTTTATGAGCTGATCATTTTCAGCACCGAATTGTTGATTAATATTTGCCAGAAAATCTATTTCTTCCTTCATTTGGTTTATATTTTCTTGACTTTTTTCTAATTTTTCTTCAAAATCAATTTCCATTTGAGAGTTTTGCCTTTTAAGTTCGGCAATTTCCTTTTTTAATTTTTGATTTTCTGAAAATGAGATAAAATCTAGAAGCATATTTTGTAAAACAGAGCTCATTTCGGAAACAATGCAGCAAATAGAATATATACAAGTATTTACCAGTTTTTAATTCATCTACTGTCTCTGGAATTGTACTTTCAAGTTCTTCCGAAAAGTGTACAGTTTGAGAAGCAGAAGTCTGTTCCTTATATGATCGTGGTAGACGAATATTGTATTTTTCTTTTAAAGAAGAGATATCAACAATTTTTTTAGAAGTTTCAGAAGATTCTGGCTCATTATGAGCAGAAGAAGGTTCATTTTGCAAAGAAGAAAGCTCAACGCATCTTTTTATATGAATTCGCGGTATTCGCGATTCTTGAGACATTATAAGAAAAAATAAGTGGAAAGAAAAAAAAATAAGAAATAATAGAAAGAAGAAAGAAATAATAGAAAGAAGAAAGAAATAATANAAAGTATAGCAAAAAATAGAAAAAAATGTAATCAAGTATATTTCAGAAAGTAATTGGATGTTTTAGAGAGTAATTGAGAAAGTAATGAATTAAAGTAAGAGCGAAAAAAAGACACTTTTATTTGCAAATTTTATTATTTTTACATTATTCTTACGCTATTTTTACATTATTTTTACGCTATTTTTACATTATTCTTACACTATTCTTACGCTATTCTTACATTATTCTTACATCAAAATAATTTCGGATTCAGAAATCTTATTGATTTTTTTCTGATCTTATTACATATTGATTTTTTGAATATTTTAGAATATTTTTAGAATATTTCTTTTTATTTTTTAAAAAATTTCAAAAATAATTTAGAAAAAATAATATTAATTTAGGAAAAAAAGGAAGAAAAATGGTAAGAAAAAGATCATTAGCTTCTGTATTATATGAAGATGATACATCTTCGGATAGAAATAGAAATAGTAGAAATAGATCAATTTCTAATATACTTGGTGAAGAATCAACCTCAAATTAACCATCAAGTAGTAGTAGATTAGTTTTATGTAATTGTCCGAAATGTAATGGAAGATTAATAGATCCTCGCACAAAGGTGATTCATGATTTGTCTAACGAGTCATCAGAAATTTCAATAGAATCTTTCCAAAATCGACAAGAAATCGAAGAAAGTGAACGAATTGATGAATCTTCATCATCAAAATCAACTACACTTACGCAAGATGTTAATCTACTAGAAATAGAAAAGGATGATATTCCAAATCTTACCTTCTTGCCTAGAATACGTCCAAAAAGATATACAAATCAACCAATTTCGATTGAAATTTCTAATATAACCGCTGATGATGAAGTTTTAAATATTTCTTCTGAAGATGAAATGGAAGAAATGGAAGAAATAAGTATTGAAAGTGAAGAAGAATTGGCTGATGAATTTTCTAATATTTTTGAAGATTATTCATCACCAAATTATGATCCTGATGAACCGATTGATCCAAAATCGACAAATAATAATTCATATCTATGGATTCTATTATAGATAATGAGCTTTCGGATAAAATTCAACTTACCTGAAACTGTCACAGAATCGTTAATAAAGTTCATTAAATTATTGTTATCAGAAATCGGCAATTCCGAATTTGATACTTTTCCTAATTCAATATATATGATAAAAAAAGAACTTGGATTAAGAGATGATTTTTACTNAAGAAATAATAGAAAGAAGAAAGAAATAATAAAAAAAAAGAAAGAAAAAATAAGAAATAATAGAAAGAAGAATGAAAAAAAAAGGAGAAAAGAGAAAGAAGAATGAAAAAAAAGGAGAAAAGAGAAAACGCGAAAAAATAAAACGAAAAAAGTATATAAAAGTATATAAAAAGTAGAAGAAAAAAGCAGAATGAAAAAAGTATAAAAAAAGTATAGCAAAAAATAGAAAAAAATGTAATCAAGTATATTTCAGAAAGTAATTGGATGTTTTAGAGAGTAATTGAGAAAGTAATGAATTAAAGTAAGAGCGAAAAAAAGACACTTTTATTTGCAAATTTTATTATTTTTACATTATTCTTACGCTATTTTTACATTATTTTTACGCTATTTTTACATTATTCTTACACTATTCTTACGCTATTCTTACATTATTCTTACATCAAAATAATTTCGGATTCAGAAATCTTATTGATTTTTTTCTGATCTTATTACATATTGATTTTTTGAATATTTTAGAATATTTTTAGAATATTTCTTTTTATTTTTTAAAAAATTTCAAAAATAATTTAGAAAAAATAATATTAATTTAGGAAAAAAAGGAAGAAAAATGGTAAGAAAAAGATCATTAGCTTCTGTATTATATGAAGATGATACNATAGAAAGAAGAAAGAAATAATAAAAAAAAAGAAAGAAAAAATAAGAAATAATAGAAAGAAGAATGAAAAAAAAAGGAGAAAAGAGAAAGAAGAATGAAAAAAAAGGAGAAAAGAGAAAACGCGAAAAAATAAAACGAAAAAAGTATATAAAAGTATATAAAAAGTAGAAGAAAAAAGCAGAATGAAAAAAGTATAAAAAAAGTATAGCAAAAAATAGAAAAAAATGTAATCAAGTATATTTCAGAAAGTAATTGGATGTTTTAGAGAGTAATTGAGAAAGTAATGAATTAAAGTAAGAGCGAAAAAAAGACACTTTTATTTGCAAATTTTATTATTTTTACATTATTCTTACGCTATTTTTACATTATTTTTACGCTATTTTTACATTATTCTTACACTATTCTTACGCTATTCTTACATTATTCTTACATCAAAATAATTTCGGATTCAGAAATCTTATTGATTTTTTTCTGATCTTATTACATATTGATTTTTTGAATATTTTAGAATATTTTTAGAATATTTCTTTTTATTTTTTAAAAAATTTCAAAAATAATTTAGAAAAAATAATATTAATTTAGGAAAAAAAGGAAGAAAAATGGTAAGAAAAAGATCATTAGCTTCTGTATTATATGAAGATGATACATCTTCGGATAGAAATAGAAATAGTAGAAATAGATCAATTTCTAATATACTTGGTGAAGAATCAACCTCAAATTAACCATCAAGTAGTAGTAGATTAGTTTTATGTAATTGTCCGAAATGTAATGGAAGATTAATAGATCCTCGCACAAAGGTGATTCATGATTTGTCTAACGAGTCATCAGAAATTTCAATAGAATCTTTCCAAAATCGACAAGAAATCGAAGAAAGTGAACGAATTGATGAATCTTCATCATCAAAATCAACTACACTTACGCAAGATGTTAATCTACTAGAAATAGAAAAGGATGATATTCCAAATCTTACCTTCTTGCCTAGAATACGTCCAAAAAGATATACAAATCAACCAATTTCGATTGAAATTTCTAATATAACCGCTGATGATGAAGTTTTAAATATTTCTTCTGAAGATGAAATGGAAGAAATGGAAGAAATAAGTATTGAAAGTGAAGAAGAATTGGCTGATGAATTTTCTAATATTTTTGAAGATTATTCATCACCAAATTATGATCCTGATGAACCGATTGATCCAAAATCGACAAATAATAATTCATATCTATGGATTCTATTATAGATAATGAGCTTTCGGATAAAATTCAACTTACCTGAAACTGTCACAGAATCGTTAATAAAGTTCATTAAATTATTGTTATCAGAAATCGGCAATTCCGAATTTGATACTTTTCCTAATTCAATATATATGATAAAAAAAGAACTTGGATTAAGAGATGATTTTTACTCTTTTTCTACATGTCTGAAATGCCATAAGTTTTATAATAAACAAGAAGTGGAAGATTATAAAGAAAATGATACCAATTCTGTCATGAAATGTCGGCACATCGAATTTTCAAATTCAGCAACTAGACGAAATCACCAATGCCAAACAATATTATCTGAACAAGTTCCAACAATGGATAGATTTAAGTTAAAATTCAAGTTGATTTATCCATTTGCCAGAATTCGACAACAATTGATAGCATTTTATAATCGTCTGAATTTCGAAAATTTCCTTCGACATTGGTTAAATCAGACGAACTCTGATGAAATTTTATCAGACATTTATGATGGTCAAATTTGGAAGAGTTTTAAAGAAACAAATGACGAAAATTCGCCGAATTTCTTCCGAAATGAGACAACGGATTCACATTTTGGTTTAATGATAAACCTTGACTGGTTTCAACTTTATGATGGTACTATTCATAGTACTGGAGTAATTTATGCCGCAATTTGTAATCTGCCTAGATATATTCGATTTAAGCGCGAAAATCTACTAATTCTTGAATTATTGCTGGGTCCAAATGAAGTTAGCCTACATAAAATAAATCATTATTTGGCACCAATTGTGGACGAATTGGAATCACTTTGGAATGGAATCATTCTAAATAAAACAGATAATTGTCCAAATGGAAAGAAAATCCGGGCAGCTTTAATATTAGTTTCTTGTGATGTACCTGCTACTAGAAAAATCTGTGGTCACATTTCAGCATTAGTATCTTGCCATCGATGCGAAAAAAACGCAAATTACGAAAATTGGCAACATAATTTCGCTGGAATGAATGATATGGACAATTGGTTTATTGCAAAAGATTCATCCAAGCATCTTGAAAATGCTTTAAGATGGAAAGGTTGCAATTCGGATTCTGCTAGAAAGAAATTTACAAAAAATAGTGGAGTAAGATGGTCAGAATTGTTGCGCTACTTTATTTTGACCCAATTCGATTTATAACAGTTGATCCCAGTGTTGTCATGGGACATGTTTGGAACAAAATTGGGACAGTTGGGACAAAGAAAAAAATAATAATGATTCAAAATTTTATTATAAAAACTTACCTTAATGTTCTAAATAAAAATGCTTAGAATCTAATTTTATATATAAATAAATATCTTTAAAAATTAAGTATAAGTAGGAACATGTTTGGGACAAAGGTAGTACAAAGATGGGACAAGTTAAAAAAGGTCTGGGACATGTCCCATGTACAACACTGGTTAATCCGATGCATTGTTTATTTTTGGGTATTGCAAAATGGATTGTGAAACGAATTTGGGTAGATATGGGGATTTTATCATCAAATAATTTAAATAATATTCAAAAAAAAATGAATGAATTTCAACATCAGGAAATTTTTTCGGGCGTAATATTCCGTAATTTTAACATGATATTAAATTTCCGTAATTTTTCGCATAATATTACGGAAATTTTCGAAAATTTTCGAAAGTTATTGAAACGTTAAAATTCCGTAATATTACGGATGCTATTTTCCGTAATTTTGACGTTTTAAAAAATTTTCGAAAATTTTCGTAATTATTACGAAAATATTTGCCTAAAAATTTTCGAAAGTTTATCGTTTTAAAAAATTTCGAAAATTTTCGTTTATTTATTGTTTATTTATGATCTTGTTTATTTATGATCTTGTTTATTTATTTTGTTTCGAACTTTTTCACAAAATGATCTTGTTTATTTATTCTTTTTCCAGAAATTTTAAAAACTATATACTCTTTTTTCAAAAAACTATATACTCTTTTTCAAAAACTTATTTTGTTTCGAACTTTTTCAAAAAACTATATACTCTTTTTCAAAAACTTATTTTGTTTCGAACTTTTTCAAAAAACTATATACTCTTTTTC